>VDFB02141591.1:0-64818 GCA_007258455.2 Sequoia sempervirens
ATTATAATACTATAAAGGCAAGCACTAGCCACTACGTGGCACTTGTTTCTTTCTCTTAGTGATCCTTCATGGATCTCTTGACTAGTTAGAATATTTCTTGAAAATCACTCAACCTAAATAAAATTAATAGTGTGTGATTTCATAGTTTCATTTTTATGTCTAGATTTATCATGTTCTTGTGTTTGCATTCAATAACACATTTTATTTCTCAAAATTTGAGAATAGAATGCGGATGGTGTTGCATTTTGCTATGGATGTGGCCAGGTGTAGGTCGCACCCTGCATGAGGGGTGAATGTTGTTGCATGTGCTCGGTAGGGGTGTTTTTTGTGCTACAAGTGATCTGCAACGTGTGTGGGGGGGTGATCTATTGTGTGCAGGTGTTGTGTTGTGTTCAGAGGGGATTCTATTATGCCCAGGGGTGCAGTGTCATGGCTTCTATTTTATGCGTGCCTTTTTCTCTTTGTTGCTTTATTTTAAGGGTGGCTATGGGGGTTTGTGGTGGCCTTCTTTTCGTCTCATTTTGGTTTGGCTTCAAGTGAAACCCTATTTTTCTTTCCAATGAGGCTTTCATTTTTTTCTTTTGATGATGGGTACAGGTGAAGCATCTGGCTATAAACCCACATTGGATTTTTGTGCTTCTTTAGGTGCAAAGATCAACATGTTGTATAATGATCCAAGAGTGGGAAGGTTTGCTCCGTATGGAGGCCCTCACATCCCAAAAATTAATGGATGCTTGGAGTAGAGAAAGGATAGACCTGTTCTAATGATTCAACCAAAATCAATCGCAAAAGATGTTGAGTACTTTTCAAATCATGCCTTGATTTGCAAATTCATGGGAATGTGTGTCTCACTCCCATTTTTGGAGTTGTGGGCTCAACATACTTAGGCTCCAAAGGGTGAAATGGAAGTGATGTTATTGTAAAATAGTTATTTTATGGTCATTTTCAACTGTATGGCTGATCACAACATAGTTTTTGAAGGAGGGTCTTATTTTCATAACCAGATTGGTCTATTTATCAAGCCTTAACACACTAGATTTAATCCTTCGGAGGAGCTCCCGAATTGTGTTCCTGTGTGGGTGCACCTCCTTTGGTTGTCAGTTGAGTACTGGTGAAATAACATCCTACAAATGGTTGCTCTGCTCTTGAGGAAGCTGATGGGTCCCTCTCAACAAACATTGGATAGAAAGGTAATGACTTTTTCTTGCATTTGTGTTGAGATTGATTTGAGTAATCCTCTTCCAAACTCTTTAGAAATTTGTGTGGGTATGACTTCTTGGATGCAACAGGTAGATTATGAGACATTATCTTTCAGATGTCATTTATGTCACAAATATGGCCATTTGTATCACAAATTTCTTAGGTTTAGGTCTTCAACATATCAACCTTCTCAGCCCCCTTGCAACCCTCCAAAGGTTGACAAAGGAAAGGCTCATATTCCTGGTAAAGTTGTAGATAATGAGGGATTTACTATTGTTAAGGCCCATAGCAGGAATCATGGACATAAGAGGTCCCTGAAGGAGAGGTAGGAAGGGGACACTTTTAACCATTTTGATGTGTTGGATGACCTTAGCCAACAAGAGGTGAATTCAGGTATGATGGATTTGGATCAAGGGGTCTTGGAAGTGGTCCAGGAGGGAAATATTTTTGATAATCTTTAGAGTACCCAAGAAGGTGGTGCATTTCAAATGGATAATGATCTTAGTCTGGAATATCCACTGGTTCTTGAGGCCCTTGTAGCTATGGAAAAGTTTGAGGTGGAGAACTCTCTTCCTTTGGTGAAGATGGTGCCTGATTTAGAAAAAGGAATCAAGGCTTCTCCTTCTTTGGGGATTCACCAGAAAAATCTTAAGGGGCTCCTGAGAAAACTTCTAAGGCAGGAAGAAATAAGGACTTGGAGAAAATTAAGTTAATGGGGGAGACGTTGGTGGAGTCAGGATTGGTTAAAACACTTGATTCTCACTTTTCCAACTCTCATAAATGATTATCCTCTCATGGAATGTAATGGGCTTGGACAGTGGCCCTCATAAAAAGCTATTCGAGATAGGTGAGAAATCATTCTCCTAATGTGCTTTTCATTCAAGAAACTAAGTTTTCTATTGAGAATATGTGTGGTTTGGTGCCTAAACTTTGGGGGTATGGTCAATTTCAATGCATTGGTGCCCATGGTAATGTTGGAGGTTTGGCTTGTTTATGGAATCTAATGAAGATTCACCCTCTTTGATGGATGTATTGTAAGTCTTCTATTTTTGTGGTTGCTTTGAGCTTGGAAACTAGAGAAATTGTTCTTCTTTCCAATATCTATGCTCCTACTGATTTTCCTAGTAAGCAACGCCTATGGTCTTACATCAAATTTATTTGGAGTTGTACTCCTCTCTTTCCTTAGATTTTAATAGGTGACTTCAATGCTATTACTGATTTGGAAGAAAAAAAGGGGAAGAGTTTTTAGGTTGCAGCCTTCTTTTCTTTTTCGTGATAATATTTTTTTCTTGAATCTTGTAGATATCAAGCTTGGTAATGGTTAGTTCACTTGGAATAATAGGAGGTTGGGGGAGGATTGTATTGTTGAGAGGCTTGAAAGGTTCTTGGTCTCTTGTTTTTGGATTGGAGGATCTTGTTCTCTTTTTTCTGAGATTCTAGATCGGAGGGGCTCAGATCACTAGCCTATTAAGTTATCAGCTTCATGGGCTTGTGTTTCTCAATCTCCCCCTTTCAAGTTTCAACTTATGTGGTTGCAAGATCCCTATTTGGAGGACTTTGTTGTAGAGTGGTGGCAGTTGGGTAGACCTACTTTTAGCACTACTATGTACTCCTTTGCCAAGCAGTTGCAGTATGTGAAGTACCAACTCAAAAGGTGGAACATGCAGTGTTTCGACAACATCTTCCATGATAAGGTTGTTGCTCAGGTTGGTTTGGATGCTATCACCCATGAGATTAGGGAGTTTGGACTTTCCGAGGACTCTCTTAAGGAGGAGGCGAGGGCTTTGAAAGTTCTGGAGGAGTGTGAGCTGCGTGAAGAGATTTACTGAAAATAGAAGGCTCGGGTTGAATGGTTATAGGAGGGGGATAAAAATAATGCCTTTTTCTTTAACTCTATGAAGACCGGAAGACATGGTAATTCGATTCCTTTTCTTCTTAATTCTAGGGGCATTTGACCTCCTTGGGAGATATTTCTAGTGAATATTCATAGTACTTTTCCTCCTTGCTTAGGGAGGACTCATCAGACATGTTGGTGGAAGAAAATTATGTGTTGTCATGTATCCCTTCTTTGGTTTATGTGGATATGAATGAGCACCTCTTAGGTTGCATTTCCTTGGAAGAATTTGGCCACTGTCTTTCAGATGAATAATGGGAAGAATCCTAGTCCTAACAACTTTCTGATTGAATTCTTCTAGGAATTTTGGGACATATAAATCTGGATTTATTAGAGGTGGTTCAAGAATCTCAAAGGAAAAAGTAGATGTTGAGGGCTATGAATTCCACTTTCCTTGATCTCATTCCAAAATTCGATGGGGCGGATAGATTGAGTCTATTTTGAACCATATATATTTGTAATATGGTCTACAAAATCCTTTCTAAGTTGATTGTTGAGGGGTTGAAGTAGTGGATTAGGAAGCTTATTTCTGAGGAATAGGGAGGCTTTGTGCTAGATAGGAAAATTTTGGATGGTGTGGTCACTGCCATTGAAATGATTCATTCTATGGCGAATTCTAAAAAGAAATATATGTTCATCAAGCTGGATATGGCCAAGGCTTATGATAGAGTTAAGTGGTCCTTTTTGCGCAAAGTGCTTACAACTTTTGGCTTTGTTGAGGAGTGGGTGGTGTGGGTTATGAGTTGCATCACGATCATTTCTTTTTCAATGTCGATTAATGGGGAACCATCTTCCTTATTTGGGGCCTCTAGAGTTCTTTGACAAGGGGATCCTCTTTCTCCTTACTTATTCATTATTTTGGCTAAAGGTTGGGGAGAGTTTTTAAGAGAAATGTGGTGCAAGGTTTTATCCAAGGTTGGGGGTGGGGTAATGGTTTACCTCCTCAGTTACACTTACAATTTTTTGATGATACTACTTTGATGGGTATGGCCAAGGTAAGAGAGGCCACTAATTTGCGTAAGGTTTTGGATATATACCTTGCTACTTACAGGAAAATGATTAGTGAGGATAAATCCTCCATTTTATTCTTTAATACTCTGAGGCTCATTCAATAGTGGATTGCTCGTATTTTGAGGTTTTAGATTGGTTATCTGCCTTTGATTTATCTTGGTATTCCTATGTCTTCTAGTAACCTCCCTAGGGGCTCGTGGAAAAATATTTTAGACAAGTTTCATGTGAAGGTGAACCATTGGACTCATAGGTGACTCTCTTTTGTTGGTAAGGTTTAGCTTCTTTAGTCAGTGGTGCAGGATCTTCCCAATTATAGATGTATGCTCTAAGTAGATCCCTCTAGTTTTATTAAGGATTTAGATTCTTTGGGTAGGAAATCTTTATGGGTTGGTTGTTTGTTGTCTTCTAAGTGGAGCTTTGTGAAGTGGGATATTGTTTGCATTTTGAGGTAGTTTGGTGCCCTAGGGTTACAACATTCTACTTTGTCTGGTTTGGTGTTGTCTACCAAGCTTTCTTGGAGATGGTGTTTGGAATAGGATCATTCCTAGGCTAATATTATTTCTCATTAATATTTAAGTGGGATACCGAAGGAGGAGGTTCCTCAGTACCCGCTTGTGGGGAAAGGCTTTTTGATTTGGGAAACACTTAAAAAAGGTGCTAAGTTGATCAAGGAGGGTTTGTTCTAGATTTGCAATAGGGGGTTTGAGGCTCTCTTTTGGTTCAACTCTTGGGATGGATTTTCTCCTATCATGAGTAGGTATTCTAATCTACAGGACTTTTGTTAGCACTTCCTGGAGGTTGGTTGGTCTTGAGTGGTGGAATTTAAGTCCTCTTACCTCTGTGGGCATGTGGAGGTGTCTAGATGGAAGATTCCTAGTGAGTGGCCTGTGGTTGGCTTGGAGGAGGATTGTAATGAACTCAGAACTATTTTGGCAAGTAGATAATGCATCTGACTTAGGGATAAGGATATTTTGGCTTAGAGTCTGGATCCTAAGGGGGTTTTCATAGTGGCTAGTGGGTATCAAGAGCTGATTGATCATAAGTATGTTGGGTTGGAAGTTCCTTGGTGGAAAAATGTTTGGAATAAGTTCTCTTGGCCCAAATGTAATTGTTTATTGTGGACCTTAGCTTGAAACATATGTTTGAATTAGGAGAATCTTCAGAAGTGGCGATTTTAGGGCCCATCTATTTGTATTCTTTCTGGTTATAGTGAAGAGGACTCTTCTCACTTGTTCTTTCATTTTCCTTTTTCTATGCTTATTTGGAATTTTTGGTGGGGTATTTGGAGAAATCCTTGTGTTCATGCCTCCTATTTGGTTGAATTCTGAAATATCCTAGAGAGACCTCCAACTCAGGCTTCTTTCCTCCAGATTGTGTGGTGCATTGGTCCTTCCTTCATCCTTTGGAAAATCTAGTTGGAAAGAAATTGAAGGATTTTTCATGGGAGCAAGTTGATGATTCAACAAGTTTGGCAGAGAATTTTATGTATGATTCAAGAGACGGTGGATGCTAAATGTGAAGTGGATTTTCCCTTGGAAAGGGGTGATGAGGAGATTGTGAATAGTCTAGGCCTGCATGAATTGGACTTCGACTCCTTTTGTGTTCGACAAGGTAGGAATGCTAAAAAGAAGGTCCAGAGGGTTGGGCATTGGTCTCCTCCTCTGATGAATGTTTTGAAGATCAACACTGATGGCTCTTTTAGGGGTAATCCTGGGCCTACTGGGATCAGTGGAGTTGGGAGAGATAGCTATAGTTCTGTTGCTTTTCTATTTTCCATCCATAAAGGGAAAAAAACCAACAATCTTATAGAGGGGTGGGTGATTCTTTGGGCTATTGAGCATGCCTATGCTCTTGGTTGGTGTAATATTATATATGAATTAGACTCAGATCATTGTCAATTTGTTGAATGGGCAGAATTTGGAGGGGGTTAACTGGCAACTTGCTTTAGTCGTTCAAAATATTTGGTGGTTGTTCTCCATGTTGGAGGTGGTGTACTTTGTTCATATTCCATGGGAATGGAATAGGGTTGCTGACTGTTTGGCCAAGTGGGCTTCTGAACATGCTGGTGAATGGCAGATTGAGAGATGGGAGCAATTATCCCCAGATCATTGTCAAGCTTTAGAGAAGCTTATCTTGGAGGGCATGGTTGGTTGAAGTTGGTTGGTAGCTGGTTAAGTTATGCTTTTGAGTCTCGGTTGAGTGTTTGTTGGATTGTTGATACTACTTCTCTTGGGGTGCCTTTATGAACCTTGATTTCTTTGTAATGGTGTTTCTCTGATATTAATAATTTTTTACCCTCCTTTTTTCAAAATGACACATTTTCTTCCAAAATAAAAGTGATTATATTTTTTTATGGGTGTCTGGTAGGAAAGGAGTGCATCAAAATGAATGAGAAAATAAAAAGAAGAGAGAAATTTTCTCACATGTATTTCATTTTTATTAGCTTCCTTTATATCTCATTATGTATTTATACAATTACTTTACTTTAGCATAGTATTTTACCTAGTTGCATCATATTGCTAAAATGGGAAAAAATGTAAGGTAAAAATATTCCTACTTACAATCTTTGCCTTATTCCCCCCCTCTCATTATAGTAATGACTCCCTTAGACATGTTCTAAGACCATTTGAATTTATTTTAGACTTATCCAAAAAAATTGATTTATTCATAGTAACCCCAAACCTTTTTTCACACAAATTTGAAGGTTCAAAAGTTTTGGGAGAAATTTCAATGTAAGGATAAATTAAAACTAGGTGTTAGAGAATAAATTATGCCTAAATTATATAATCTAAATTCATTCTATGTTTCCAACTTTTTGGTACCCAAAATCCTAGCTAAATGTTGCCCTAATATACACTCAAATTACCATTTCAAATTTAATTTGAAATAAAATACCAATATTCCTCATTTATTAAGATAATAAGAAATAGCAAGTAAGCTCTTGATACACTAAATTTTCTCTTGCAATAATAAGCTAAGAGGTGTTGAAGCCTAAATTTGAAGCATAATGTGTTGATCTTCACCCTTGTTACAATTTTTCTATTATTTATCTTTAATCTCCCATTTTACTTCACTATTCCTATTGATCCTTCCCATATTTAATTCCACTTTCTCAAATTTCCCTATAATTTTCCCATATACTAATTAGAGAAGGCATATTATATCTGGGTGCTAGAGTATAAATTAATTATATTTAATTCTAATATTTTATTTCCAAAAACCCTATCATAACATTACTCTAATCCATACTCAAATAATCATTTTAGTTCAAATTGAAATAAAAGACCAATATTCCTAATTTTTGAGAATAACAAGAGATAGAAAGCAAGATCCTAATGCTAATTTTTCTCTCCATAATAATATTTATTCTTTAAAAACAAGCTAAGAGTTGTTGGAGCCCAAATCTAAATCATATTGTGTATATATTCTCCCTTATTATCTTTCTTCTACTCTTTACTATCAATCTCCCATTTTTCTTCACTATTACTATCGATCCTTCCCAATTTCCCTTTCGTTCATTCCAAATTTCTAAATTATTTTCTCATACACCCATTACTATATATAACCTTACATTTTCCCATAAAATTCATTCCTAATTAGTCCAAAATATCTATTTCCTTATTACCATTCACACACACCCCTCACTTTACATAGGTAACCTCTCAAGGATTTTTTTTTACCACATCATCATTTCACCTTAGGTCTACACACATAATTCCCTTATCCTTGGTTAAATTTATGTTAGAAAATATGAAGGGATTGACTTAGGAAATATCTTATATATTTAAACCCTTCTCTCTTGTCCCCTGGCTTGAATCTTCTATGTCAAGAAATTTGTGATAGATAGAGAGATTCTATAAGAATATTTTGAATGAAAAAACCTAAGATAAAATATTCAAGAAGTTTTAGATTCCTAGAATATAGAGGAATTTTTTGCCTAATTATATTTTATTTAAACAATTTGTACATTGCTAAAAGGTCTAACTATAGTGCCCTATTCTAGTGCTTAATGCCTACAAGATTTCCTAGAATTTCTCCAAAACCTATTCTTACACTTTTTTGAACCCTAGACCATTCCTTGGTGCTAGATTCCTTCCAACCATTTTTTTTTGGATTTCTAGTGGTTAGTTCTAGCTTTAGTGTCTATTTGAGTTCCTAGTTCCTACTATAGTGTATACACAATTTCCTCAATGTAATTCTATCTAATCCAACACTTAGGTCCTAGAAGTTTATCCTATGTTAATCATATAATTTTTTTTGGTAAATCTACTTCTCTTGTTGTCCTCTTCTAGCCCAATTTTTTTCATTTTGAAGGCCACACTTTCTCTTTGTTTTTTTTTTTAATTTTATACTTTATCAACTTCCAACTTAGTGTCAATTTGATTAGATTAAAAATCTAAGTGTTAGTTTCTATTGTATATCAATTTATAGCTTATATTAGTTAAATTAAGTTGATATATTGAAAGGAAAGTGATGCAGGGATTTTCAACGATTGTATATCAATTTATAGCTTATATTAGTTAAATTAAGTTGATATATTGAACAAAAAGTGATGCAGGGATTTTCGACGATCATAACTTTTGACTCGGATGTCCATTTGGGTTGGAATTTTATAGGCGACTTCGTTATGAGATGTTGATACGATTTCCAACAAAGCCAAACTTGGTCGGTGGTCATCTTGACATTTTTTAGGGCCAAATTCTTTCATTTGGGCCCTCAAAATCGGCTTTTTGTGTTTTTTTTGAGTTTTAAAAAAATTGTTTTCTTTAATAACTTGGAAATCATGTTTCCAATTTTGAATGTAAGTTGACAATTCATGTCACCTTAGTTTTAGGAAGTTTTTAGGAAAAATACAGGTTCAAAGGAATATGTATGCAAAATTACTTAAAATGGCAAAAATATGACAATGGTCGAAAATTGTTGTTGATGCCAAAAATTGGCAAGGTAACAACCCTTTGTGGGAAACTTAGTTTATCGGGGACTTATTGCGCTAAAATGAGTGACCTCCAAAATTTTAAAGAAGCCGACTTCTTCTGTAATTGGTTTTTTGGAATGGGAAAAAGAAGCATATATAAAAATAAAGGGTCTAACTAGGGTGATACGCCAGGATTTAGATAAAAGGCAGGATAAACCTATCTTTTGGATATGATCTAAGGGCCCACTCAGCAATTTACCATGTCCTAGAATAACAAAAATTAAAAATTGAAGCATGAACAACTCATTCAATGAAATAAAATAATTTTCATACCCATTTACTGAAAAGAGGAGTCAAAAGACATGATCTAAACCAACAAACTTGCACTCAAATTATAGAAGTTCAACAAATAAACCATTTAAACAATAATGGCACAGTATAAAGTTTATTAATAGCATAAGAAAATAGAGAGGCCGAACAATGGCACAGTTTGTGAGTTCTTGCAATAATCTAAACAATAAAAAGGCCTGGTGTCTCTCTAAAATCCTATAATTCTTGAACCCGTGGAACTTGGAACATGTAACATGTAATCTTCGAACCCCTCTTTAGAAGCAAAGAGCAGTATATATAGTGAGCCTTCCATTGCATGCTGAGAAATAACTAAAAATATTTAGAATCCTGAGCAATGATGTTGAAGCATTGATTCCCCTCGGCCATTGTAATAGAAAAGATTTGGGCCATAGCATTTGGTCACTCCCATCCAGGTGCAACCCCTACGAATGATAGCAGTGGTCCCATGCAAACAAGTGTCACCACCTAGTTTAGGTGGTTATAACATGTGGAAATATATCGCAGCCCGTCGTTCGCTCCATCCTATGTGTTGAAGAAGCATCCACAAGGAGACAGATGGCAGCATGGCGCAGGCTGTGGTTCATTCTCCCCTCCCTTTGTTGAAATCTTGCGCTAGGGTGATAGAAGAAATGTTTACTATAGATTTCATTTGTGGGGCCCACCAAATCTTTATGCAAATGGGAGCTACGTGGCACGCAGGTAGGGCCCGATGAGGAAGTGAAGGGAAGTAGCTAAAATAGCCCGCGGTGAAGACACATGGGAGCACAATGGGGGTTGGTAGAAGAGTAAAGGAGAGAATTTCCTCAGAGAGTGATGAGTGGATACGTGGCGGAGGCCAGTGATCATTTATCAAAAAGGGCCATCAATATTCATTGAAGGCATGGGCCGGTACCTAGCAAAAAACAAAACCTCAAGGGAGCATGGTGAATTTTATATTCACAGCTTCTAGTGACTATCAGGGGCGTTTCGCTTGAGAAACAAAGAACCCAAAATTTCCTCTGGTTTGTAGACCAGAGTGCCATCCATTGGGTGACAGAATTAGAGCTTGAAAAGGACTTCCTGTAGGGGCGTCCAGTCATCTTCAGATGGTCTCGATACATTACGTAGATTTTCCTGCACTCTACCTAGGTCAAGCATTTCTTTATAAGGAATCACCTTAGGTAAATCGGCCCCTGACTCATAATGGAAAATTAGCCGCGCAACCGGATAAATGATTCCTTCAATGTCTGCTGCAGTAGGAGACTAGTTAAAATCCTAGAAAGTGGCTAGGTCTTGCTCTTTTTCTTCAATCCTTCCTGTAATTTGCTCGGCCGTGGCGATCAACCCATCTTCGAGAAACAGGGATGGCAAGCCCATTTCAGCTAGTCGGGAAATTTTTTCTTGCATGTCATCCATAGTCTTGTTTAAAGTAGTTGTGTAGGCATTAGTTCGCAGGAAGGCCGAGTGGCAATGGATGAACTTGTTTTTCGTCTGGGAAGCAACATCCCGATCTTTAATTCTTGCCTCTACCAGGTCTTCATCAAAGACCATGTATAGCTTACTAAGCAAACTCTTTGCCTCAGGAACCTTCTCTGTGATGAACTTTGGGAATCGCTTGATTGTTCTGTGAACCTCCTGGCTCAATTTTGTTGCCTTCGAGATGAACCAGAGCATTGGCTGCAGTGTTAGGCAAAAGGCCTTAACCTTTTCCCAATATGAAATGTATAGTTGTTGAGCTACTGGGATGAGGTCCAATTGCACCACAGGAGCCTGGGGAGTGCTCTTTAGAAGGGAAATCTCCACATCCTTCGAGCCGACATTCTCTATTAATTTCACAATTCTCTTTTTTGCGGAGGCAAGTTGCTCCCTAAGGCTACTTAGCTCTTTAAACTAGTTCTCCTCAGCCTGGGCGTGGTTTTCCAACCCTATGTCAAGAGAAGACTTCGTCTCTTGGAGTTCCTTTTCAAATTGGGCCTTTTGGCCTTAAAAGTTTTTTTATTCTTTTCTAATTTTTGCTCATGTTGAGTGTGCTAAGCTACTAACTCTTCATCTTTTTGTTGCAGATTCTACTCCATCAGGGCCAATTGGCTATGATATTCCTGGTTCTTCATTCGCAGCTTGCTAAGCAGGATGGAATCAACAAATTGGGATTTCTTGAGTTCTTCCTAGAGTTTTCTCCACTCCAACTCTTCTGCCTGTGCTTTCACTGATAAGCGCACAACCTCTGCTTCCAGTGATTTCTCTTTTGTCTCTAGGAAACTGACCCTTTCCTTCACAAGCTTCACCTGCTCCTTTTTCTTTAGCTGACGACCAGACTTGAGGAAGTTTGTTGTCACCACTCGTTGTGTTTCCTCCATGAGTTCTACCTTGTCTTGCGGTCGGGCTGCATTCAAATCGAGTCCCACGACTTACATGTTGTAATCATTCAACAACATCTCCCCTTGGAGTTTGGTAGTGTTTGGGTACATGGTGGCAAAATTCAACATTCCTTGTGCCTCATTGTACACCGTATACAATTTCACCTTTGCATCCCTTTTGTCATCCTTAGCCTTTTTCTTTTGCATTCTGAGAGCTCATGCTTGCTTTGTGGCTTCTCCCTGGGATATGAATTTGGATGGCAACTAAACTAGCCTGCCAGCAAAGGGTGCACCGGGAGGTAGGGAAAAAGGGAATGTAAGTGTGGTAGGCCCCTGCATTTTCCTCTTCTGGAGAGTAATAGTTTGTGGGGAGAAATAAGGGACTTTCCAGAGTTTGGTTTGTGAATCGGCGGAAGGGCTCATCGATTTCCGCAGTGATGGGGTGGTCATTGTAGTGTCCATTTGCTAGGCATATTGGGTCGGACCTAAGGTAGCAGTAGTAATGGGGGTACCAATGGCGCCTAAGCCTTTAGCAAGAGAGGGGAGGAGAGATTGAGCAACGATGGTTGGTGTTAAGGTTTGCAAAGGTGTTAAGATAGATGGCCTTGTCTGGGTGAATTGGGAGAAACCTCCCGCAAAAATTGTGGTAGGGGTAGAGAAGGTAGGGCCAACACTTGTAGTAAGGGGCGTCGTGGGAATAGTAGAGGATACCAAAGATTGAGAAATGAGAAAAGAAGGAGCGAATGTTACCTGTTGACTGGATGGTGGCGGTGCTCCGCTTGTTGTTGGTTCCTCACTTACTTCAAACTCCTGGCTTGCTACGAGCACTTGGCTCGTGACAGGCTCTTGTGGACCTTCTCCCATAATAGCTTTCGTGCATTGTCATTTAAGGGGCGGGGAGTCTCAGATCTCCACAGTCTCTAGTTGTTGTTGTTGGGACCCTTTTGTTGCTTTTGAGGCCCAGGTTAGCGTCTATGAGGCTCTTGATATATTTAGTTGCACATTTGAAGCGACATAGGCATGCTTCCCTATGGACTTCTTCTTTTGCTGAGCAGAGGACGTCAATGTATCGGCTTCCTCCTCTGCCTCCTCTTCTTCTTCATCAGGGTCATTGCCTCTACTAGCACTTGAGTTGGAAGCAGGATGCTCATCATCCCATAGCTTGTCAAACTGTTCATCATTCGGCACGCTTTCATAAGGTGCATCAAGTTGTTTTGTCTCTTGGCGATACACCCAAAAGGATCTAATCCTTTCTATACTCCATTCTTCTTCTTTTCGCAACCTATTGAACAGGGCTTTTCCTATTTTGCAGTTCTCATCATAATACGTCGTAGTGAAGTAGAATCTATGCCATGGCGGCCTATTGTCGTCTATGGGAATATGAATTAGGTCAACCAATAATTCATCTTCATCCTCCAGCGGGCTACGCCTCTTTTCCCAGTAAAGTTGAGAACTGTGTGTTACCTTGATATGCTCATATGGTAGATCATTGAAAGAGTTGTAATTCCATTTGTCGCAGATCATTACCAACCCTAGATGAGCTAGCTTATCCTGCAACAACAGGTGTGTCTGCTTCTTTTTCATGGCCATTGTTTTGAAGCTTTGTGGACAGACGAAGAATCCCTTCCTCTTGGCTTTTCCACTACAGAAGGTAACATCAATAATGCACGCTTGCTGGAAGATTTCAAGGGCTAGCACTCGATTAGTAATGCATGTCGAAAGGCAGAATGGTTCCTCGATGAAGCCTCACATCCAAATGAATGTAAAATCTGCTCTGAAAAACCGGTCACATATGGGAATGAAGTTTTGCATATACTCTGTATGTGTCAAGGTGAGTCGATTAATACCATCCTCCCCTTGAAAATCTTGCAAAATCAGAGTCAAGAAATAATCCGAAAATGCATAATTGTCGAAAGTGGAAGAGAGGAGAGGAGTCCAGATAGAAACCATTTTTCTTTTGTTCTTTTCGTAAAAAATAGACAACTTCCGTTCAGCTTGGTAATTGTTAATTTGCTCTATCATTTTCTTTGAGAGGTAGTCTGCAAAGTCATACCAGAAGTAAGATTGTTGCTTGTGGAACTGGAAAGCCAGGCCCAATTGAAATGTGTGCACCTCTTGGTCGGTGTCTGGACCAAAAACAAATGCCATCATTGAAAAGGCATCTTGCAAATATGTTTCGAAAGTGTCGTGCTGCGCCAAAATTCTTGGTGGCTTCCCCTACTCTGCTTCAATCCTTTGGGTTTCTTTGTTATAAAACTCTAGAGCCTTATCTCTAGTGCTCCATATATGTTCCCCCTATTTAGGAGTGAATGCTTCTATTTTCATCCCTCTTTGCGTATGATTAGGAATACATAGCATATTCCAGATGGCTCCCAAAGTGATTAACTGATAGAGTCTGACCCTTGATAGTGTTGGTGATTGGGTTGAAATGCTTAATGGCCGCATCAACTAATTCTAGGCAGTAGTGCACAGATGGGACCATATATTGTGGAAGCCCGTTGAACCATATTTTCTCTACTATTGACATTATCTTTTTGGATATCTTCATTCTTTTGCAGGTCATTCCCTCAATCCTTTAGGGTTCTTTGCAAGAAAAGGATCATGCATATTATCCCAATCCTCCTGAATTAAGTTCTGGTCTCTGTAGCTTTTGGGCTTGTCTAGCTCCTTTGTGTTTTCCCACTTTGGCTTGTCAGGAATACCTGGTGTGGCATAAGAAATGTTTTCAAATATATTGACGATTGGTGCTCCTCGCATAGCTTTAAATAAGCTTCTCGTTGCCCCTCCCTGTACTTATTGGATTGAACTTTCTACCATTTATTATTTGCAGGAAGCTTTTGCTTAGCTTGAATTTGTCTGCAATTTTACTTCGGCTCTAGCTGTGCACTAGAAATCCCTTTTGCTCTGAGCAGCATATTTCAAAAGACCTTTAAAGTGCTTAAAGATTTTGCATGCAATACTTAGCTATTTTTTCTCAAGGTGGTAGATGTGAGTTACCTTTTTGCATTTAATTTGGCATGTACCACCAACCCTTTGGCTTGTGCGAGATGAATCACTTGCCATTTTGGTTTGACAAGAATTCATAATTACAATTAGCAACTGTATGGTACAACATGATTTTCTTGGAACTTGAGCCAATGCTTTGCTAGCAGCCTAAGCATTCGTATGAGTTGGTAATTAATATCCCAAAAGGAATGATTAAGACAAAAATGCAATTAACATTTGAAAAGATATGAGCTCTACCTTGGAATAAGAAAAACACCTAGAGAATGACACCTCAGTCTTTGGTCATGCATAACATCGTCGATTGCTGCCACCAGCTTAGGCTAATTAATTAGCCCTTATTAGTTTTGCACACAGTAAGTCATACTCAGCAGACATAACTAGGTGAGAAATTCGAGCAAGCTCAGGCACAACTTTCAAATTAGTACTCAATTAGCATCACGTTTATGGCAAGTAGATTACCATGCATTTCCTTGGTTTTTCTATAAATAGGCACCTAAGTAGTAGCAAAATCACACTTAGCAATTAGAGAAAAATTGGCAGTAGGTACTTGGCTTAGCAATTTAGCAATAGTAGTGCGTAGCATTTTCATAGGCTAGACTTAGGCACTTTGCAAAGATAGTTTCAAGATAGTTGCAGAACAATTGCTAGCATGAATACCCCAATTAGGCTAGTGTGTCACAAGTATCAGACTACTTTCTTAGGTGAGATTTCTTCTAAGCGTTTGAAGAGGATGACAAAGAATAAGCACTCACTGGCTATTATAGCCATGAAATGGGTTATGGGATGGGATTTCCTCGAATACGAGGACAAGTATCGAGTCAACACTGATGTGTGCTCACACTTTGTCACCTCCATGCTAGATATTGGAATTCCCAAGCCCCTGATTCTTCGTCTTGTCAAAGAAATATTTCTCAAGAAGTACCTGAATGGCCTTGGAGAGGTTGTGGAAAATGTTGCATATGGTGGAGGCATACCGACCACGAGTGACCTTTAGAGGTTCATAGAAGAGGATGCGGTTGTACCGTGGCTGCCATTTTTGAGTGGCTTTCGCCTCCATTTTCAAGATGAACACCGCCAAAGGGTAACCCATTTCTGCTACTTACTTTTCTGCATCTACAACATGGTGTCGTTCTATGACATAGACTAGTACAAATACTTCAGGAACCTTGTGTTCTCTCTGCCTCTAGCCATTGCTCCTATTGATGATGTTGTTGTTGATGATGATGCCCCTATGGAAAAAGATATTTTGGATGTTGTTGTTGATGCGTCCATTACTGCTGCCCATGCTATGGATTGAAGACTCCCATGTTCTTCTTTTTTTCTTTTAAAAACTCATAGCACTTAGTCCATTTTTTGTATACATGCCTAAAAAAGGCTTTTCATAAAATATATGAAAGGAGCATAATAGAACTATATACTTTAGAAGCGTGGCCTTTGATCCATTTTGACAATGTAAATATCAAAGCATATATATAATGAAAATATATCTTTATCTAATCATCTTGTTGTCTACTTTTGGATTCTACAACTGGGTCATCTTTTCCTTTTCAGCATGTATGTATCAATTCTACATGCGGGTGTTTAATTTTTCTGTTCTTTTCAGCTATAAGTTTATTTTCCACCCTCTGCAATAATGGGCTACTTTTTCCTTTCCATCTCGAACCATAGAATAAATAAAAAGACCGACTAACAAAACAAAAGGGAAAGAAAGAAAAAGCACTATAGACATATTTACATTGGTAGGATAAGCAAGCCTAATTAAATAATTTAAGGTGAATTTCGTTGATCGAAATTCCCAATGCTTCTTTTTCCATAGTTTCTAACTCATATGCATTATGTTCTTTGCATTGAATTACTCTGAACGGGCCTTCCCAAAGGCTGTCAAACTTCCCATGTTGACCCAACTTCACAGCTTTCATTAAATTTTAGCACTAAGTCTCCGCACTTTAGACCTTGGTCGGACGCTTTCTTGTCAAACCACCTTTTAACCACTTGTTGGTGGCAGCCATGGTTGTTAGGTACTTTTACCTTTTCTCTTGTACTTCTAGCAACTCGGCTAACTACACCTCCATTGCGCCATTTTGTTCCACCTCAAGAGATTTTAGAAATTGAAGTGTCAGAATCTCCATAGAGATAGGCAATAATGCCTCTTTTCCATATACTAGCTCATACAACGAAGTCTTGAGGACTTGCTTAGGAGTTATGCAATCTGCCCAGAGCATTGTTCAGAGGTTTTTATGCCATTCCCTTTGGTATTTGGACCCGATTCTTTTGAGTCAGACTAGATTCTTGTTTGTCAACTCAACTAAGTCGTTCCCCTTTGGGTAGTAGTTTGATGATGTTTTAAGGAATATGCTATGTGCAAGTGTGAATTGACTTACCTTAGAACCCAGGAAAGCTTTAGCATTGTCAAAGATCATAGTTTAGGGCGGGCCGAATCTTGTCACTAGTTCCCCTAGGAAGTCCACTATCTCTGCCTCTGTTGCATTCTTTAGTGGCACAACTTCAGTCCACTTTGTGAAGTAGTTTGTGGCCATCAAGATCCATTTATGTCCTGCACTAGAGGTTGGGTTGATCATTCTGATGAAGTCCAAACCCCATTGCACGAATGGCTCATCAACCACTATCGAATTGAGAGGCATTGCATAATTCTTTCTTCTTCCTAAGAAGAACTGGCATTCCTTGCAGGTTTTCACCAAGGAGTAGGAATCATTGAATAGCGTCAGCCAAAAGTACCTCGTGCACATGATTTTGATGGCGGTTGTCTTTGTGGAAAAATGTCTGCCAGCGAAACTACTGTGGTAAGTGTCGAGAATCCTTTTTGCTTAATGCTCTGTGGTAACACACCATAATAGAACACCATTAAAATTCCTTTTGAACAAGATCCCTTCAATGAGCGTGTATCTGTTGTTTTGCAGTCAGTAGAATCTCCTCTTCTGAGAAGGAAGGCCCAACAGATACTTTCTTATGTGCATAAATCTTACATTGTTCGCCAACCAACAACCTTTGGACTCTGACTCATTCGTTAGGACTAGCTCTAGCTACCCTTCTTCAGTGGCCATTTCTTCATCGTATGCAAGATATTCACACAGTCCTTTTCCCTGAATGGTCTTTGTAGGCTTAACCTCAATGTCATATTCGAGGATCTTGGTGATCCAATTGGCTCTTTTCTTGGTGATTTCTCCTTCCATGATGTATTCGCGCATGCTAGAATGTGTGACATAGAAAATCACCTTATTGCAAGATGTTAAGTTTTGGAACTTCTTGAGTCCCTTAACTATTGCAAACGCTTTCCTCTCTACAAAGTTGTAGTTTGTCTCATATTCCTTTAGGGTCTAGGAGTGAAATGTTATCGGATGTTCTCCCTTTCCCTCATCATCTTTTTGAGTTAAGACAATAGCAATGCTTGACTTGCTACTGAATACATACATTATGAAGTCTTTTGATAAGTCTAGATTGACCAAAACATGAGTGGAGGAAATAGCATCCTTGACTCTATCAAAGGCTTATTTGGTTTCTGTTGACGCCAAAATTTGATGAGGTAACAGAGTCTTATGGGAAACTCAGTTTAAGGGGGACCTTTTACGCTAAACTAAGTAACCTCCAGATTTTTAGAGAAGCCGACTTCTTCTATAATGGGGTTGGAAAGGGAGAAGGAAGCAGATATAATAAAGTAAAGTCTAACCTAAGGCGATGCGCCAAGATTTGATGATGGGCACGATAAATCATAGATTTAAGGGCCTTAATGGTGATGTTGTGTTCCAAAACATCAGAGACTTAAGATTATAGCATAGACAATTCATTTATTGACATAAAATAACGTTGCATACATTCTCACTACTAAGAAGAGTCATTAGACATGATCTAGGTAAGCAAACTTGTATCCAACATATATAAAAGTTCTTCAAATGAAGTGTCAATAAAATTATAAAGCACAGTTCACAGTTTAATTAAAAGCATGAAAAAATAGAAAGGTTGAACAATTGGCATAGTCTGAGAGTTTTGCAATTAAATAAGACAGTAATAGAGGCCTACTGTCTTTTTCTAAAACTAGTGTGTTTTTCTCTAGTTTTTCTCCTTTTCTCATTAACAGAGAAAGTATATATAGCAGAAAAAACCTCCCACCGCCTCAGAGAGCAGTAACTGAAAAGATTTCGCAATCTGTTGCAATGATGCCTTAATCAGAATATTCCCAAGGCTGTTACAATAGCATCGAGCTGGAACATAGCATCCAGTCATCCCAAGCACAGGTGCATCCTCTGCAATGATGGCGGTGGTCCCAACCAGGGTCGATCAGACAAGTGTCATCCATCGCTGCGAATGATTATGACAAGCAGCAACCAATAGCATTATTTAGTTCATCTGGCTTATCGCTTGCATAACAGATCAGCTGTTAGGCACGTGGTAGCCTTTCGCTACCCACATGAAACTTTCTCCCATTGCTATCGAGGATTTGTGAAAATGCAACACGTGTTGAATGGGCTGAGAACCTTATCACAGCGGAGGGAACACTCCATCAGCCGAGCGTAAAAGATGCGTGGCAGCATTTCGTTACCCGCAGTTGCTATTTCATCCCCACGTTGAAAGATTTACGAACGGTTACCACGTAGCAAGATGTGGGGCCCACCAACACCTTTTAGGAACGGAGGCTTTGTGGAAGCATTTCGCAGTCCGATGAGGCCTCAAGGAAACAAAAATAAAAGCATCCCATAACCGTGACACGTAGAAGCACAGCAGAGTTTCCCAGGATCTGAAAGGAATGTCGATACCCAAAGTTGCGAAGAGTAGATGCGCAAAACGGCAGATCAACACTTTGATAAAAAAGTTGAGCAAACTCGGTGATGCATAGGCAGGCGCACACACAATACAAAAAGATAAACCTGAAAAGAGCTGCTCAAATATTTATTTAACAGCTTTTGGCGACTAATAGAGGCGTTTCGACTAAGGAACGAAGAACCCAAAATTTCTCTGGTTCTGCAAACCAGAGCCTTATCTGTAGGGCTAATGGAGTCAGAGATTGGAAAGAGCTGCCTGCAAAGGCGATCATTCATCTTCGGACGACTTCACTATGTTGTGCAAATTCTCCTGTGCTCCACGTAGATCAATAGTTTCTTTGTGAGGCAGCACATCGGGTAAATTGGCCCCTGCTTGTATATGAAATAGTAGCTATGAGAGCAATGATTGCCTCAATGCCGGTTGCCGTTGAGGATGGTTGAACTCACTGAAAGCCTCCAGGTCACCTTCCTTCTCTTCAATAATTTCTACAATCTACGCAGTCGTGGCAATAGAGCCATCCTCGAGGAACGGGGATGGCAGTCTCATCCTGCCTAACCCGGAGAAATATCCCCGTATGCTATCCAGTGTCTTACTCAGAATAGCCACGGCTGCCTTAGTGCGCTGGAAGGTGGAGTGGCAATGGATAAATTTTTTTGTCATTTGAACAGTAGTGTCCCAATCTTCAATACCCGCTCCGGCAAGGTTCTCATCAGAGACGGAGTATAGCTTGTTGAGTAGGTCTTTTGCCTCAAGAACTTTCTCCAAGATGAATTGTGGGAACTGCTCAATCGTATCATGGGCCTCTTGGCTGAGCCTTCATGCCTTGTCGATAAATCGAAGGGTAGGTTGCAATGTTAGGAAAACGGTTTTGATTTTCTCCCAGTGAGAAATGTATAATTGTCTAACCAACGGAATGATATCAGGCTGTGTAGGGGAAGGTAGGAGAGAGACTTTAAGCGAAGTAATCTCCACGTCTCTTGAAATAATGGCCTCGGCCAATTCTGCCTTTTTCCTTTTCTCAGACACCAGCTGCTCCGCATAGTTTCTCATTTATTTATTCCAAGTCTGCTCAGCTTGGGAGTGATTTGCTGAGTGCTCATCTAGAGAAGCCTTTGTCTCTCGGAGCTCTTCCTCTACTTGAGCCATGAGGCCTTTAAATTCGGCCTCTTTCTCCTGTATTCTTTGCTCATATTGAGCCTATTGGTGTTTCAGTTCCTCCTTTTTCTGTGCCATCCCCTGACTATGCTCAAGGCGGAGGCACTCCAACTCTTCATCTTTCAGTTGTAGATTTTGCTCTGCCTTCTGGTTCTTGATTTGTAGCTCTTTTATTATGTCAGGGTCAGCAACCTGAGTCTTCGCAATTTTGACCTGAAACTTGTTCCTCTCATCCTCTGCTGTCAGCACCCTTTCAGTCATGCAGACAATATCTACCTCTAAGGTTTTCTCCTTCCTTTCTAGAAAACTAAACCCTTTCCCTGGCTGCCTTGAGGTGCTCATCTTTCTTCTTTAGCTGGCAACCAGTTTTGAGGAAGTTAGAAGTGACTACCCGTTGCGTTTCCTCCATGATTTCAACCTTATCCTACGGTTGGGCTACCTTCATGTCGAGTCCGACTGCAAATATCTCAGTCTTCTGGTTGCATTTCTCCCTGAGGCTTACTTACCCTTGGGTACATGGTCGCGAACTTCAATTCTTGTCGGGCCTCATCATATGGAGCTTGTACTCTTGGCTCAGCGGAAACACTGTCATCCTTTTCCTTGTATTTCCTCATTCTATTCATGCGTGCCTCTTTTCCGCAATCTATCTGTGCTATGAATTCGGCTGGTGATGAAACTAGTCCACCTGCGAAAAGAGCATCAGAAGGTAGGGCATAGGGATAGGTAACCTTCATAGGCGCGGGCATTTATTTCTTTTGGAGAGTGACAGTTTGTGGAGAGAAGTGAGGCACGTTCCATAGTTTGGTTTGAGAACCAGTAACAAAGCTAGTCATTTGTAATGACTGGATTGGGGAATCAGCCGTAAAGCTCATTGACTGGGAAGGGAGAGTTGTTAATGGGGTGTTAACTTGTTGCAATGAAAGAGGATCTGTAATCATAGTGAAAAAAGAATGGGCACTAACAGGGGGAATGTCTTCCAAAAGCGAGACGAGGAAGGTTTGAGCGGTAGCGGCAGGCGTAAGCATACGCAGAGGAGTAATTATTAGCGGGTGGTCTTGCGAAAACTGGGTGAATCCAACCGAATAAGTCAAACTAAAAGCAGAAGGTAGAGGGCTAGGACCTATGGCAGGGGTCGCAAGTGAGGTAGGGGCAAATACCAAGGAATGAGATGCAAGAGAAGAAGGAGTGAATTGTACCTGTTAACTAGTTGTTGGCATTTCCAAAAATGTCAGAGACTTCCTCGCTACCTCCGGTTCCTGACTAGCAGCGAGTACTCCTCCTCCGGCGGGTTCTTGCGAACCCTCTCCGGTAATATGTTGTTGTTTCGCAGGTGGAATCTCACTAGCTTCGGCAGTCATCTCCTTCTGTTGAAGTGATAGCCTGGCTAGTTTAGCACCCCAAGTGAGTGTATGTGAGCCCCTTGATATATTAAAACGTACGTTCGTGGCCACATAGGCGGGCTGTCTGGAGACTTTCTCATTTTGCGCAGAGGAAGCTGATGTTGCCGCTTCCTCCTCCTCGGATTCCTCCCTCTCTTCGCTCCTATTAATACTAGAGCTTGGGCTGGGATGGACCTCCTTCCACCACCTTTCAAATTCTTGGTCATCCCTTAGTTGATTGTAAGAAACATCCAATTATGCAATTTCTTAGCGATACATCCAAAAAGCCTTTATTTTCTCCTCACTCCATTCCTCATCCTTTTTAACCTATTGTACATGTCGCGCTCCATGGGGACATTATCTTGGGCCACAGCCACAGGAAAGTAGAACTTGTGTCATGGGCCTCTAGTGTCCGGCGTAGGGATTTGTGCCAATTCAACAAAATCCTCATCTTTGTCCGCTCGTGGGTTATGCCGCTTCTCCTAGTATGGTCAGGGAATATGGGTAACTTTCATATGTGGCTCTAGCAAGTCATCAAAAGGGTTGTATTCCCACTTATCATTTACCAGTACCAACCCTAGATATGCTAGCTTGTCCTCTAACAACTGGTCTGATTGCTTCTTCAGTAGAGTTACCGACCTGAAATTCTTTGAACAAGAGAAGAATCCCTTCTTCTTGACCTTTTCGCTGCTGCAGAAAGTAAAATCAATGATAAACACCTATCGGAACATTTCCAGTGCGAGCACTCTATCTGTGACGCAGGCTGGGAGCAGGAAAGGTTTGTTAGTAAAGCCCCGCATTCAAAGGATCATAAAATCTTTGCCCAATAACCAGTCACAAGCAGGGGTGAAGCTCTGCATAAATCCGGCCTGCTCCCTATCGAGCCGAATAATATCACCTTCTCCGATCAAATCATTCAAGACCGGGGCTATGAAATAGTCTACAAATGCATAATAATTGTATGATGTGGAAAGAAAAGGCATCCATGTGGACACCAGCTTCCTTTTATTTTTCTCATCAAAAATTGATAGCGGAAAATACCGGGCGAAGAAATCCGGGTTCTGATGCTGAAACATGTGGACCAAAAAGGAAAGAAACCTAAATTTTTTCTCCGCCTGATAATTCTCAATTTTTCGTTTCATTTCTTCAACCATAAACTCAGCAAAATCATACTAGAAGAGTTCATGCTGCTTGCGAAATTGTATTGCCTGTCCCAATTGAAAGGTCTCTATCTTCTCATTGGAGTCTCGGCCACATACAAAGGATAGCATGGACATGGCGTCCTGGAGATCGTTGCGAAAAGCACCGCGCGTTAACGGAATACTTGGTGGTTTATCGGCTAGGATGTCTTTCTTATTAGTCTCCTCCAACAAGAACTTTGAGCTCATTTTCATCTTCCTCCATATTTTCTCTCCTTTGCTCAGGTGAAAAGGCTCAATATTCTCTTTTCTTTTACTTGGGTCTGGGATGCATAACATGTGTCAGATGGCCTCTGGACTGATATGCACTTTTAAGTTGCGGCCTTCAATGTAGTGGGTATCAGGATTATAACGTTGGATAACAGCATCAACAACCTCTAGACAATAGTGCACCAGTGGGACCATGTATTGAGGGAGACCACTATATCAAACTCTATTCATCATAGATTGGTCTACCTTTGGTGCCGATAACCTTGCACAAGCTGTCTCTCTGAGGGACTTAGGGTTTTTCGCGAGCCTTGGGTCCTAGATATTGTCCCATTTTTCTTCAACCTTTTTCTAGTTTCTCTAATTCTTGGGTCTATTCAGCTCTTCTGTGTAGGCCCTCCTTGGCCTGCTGGGTATACCAGGCATAGCGTACGCCACATCCCCATAGACATATACCTCTATTGAAGAACGAATAGCTGTAAATAGCTCCTAGCTAATTTCTTCCTGCATTGGCTGAGATGAAGATTCTGACATTTTTCTTTCTGAAGATTTATGCAAGTTCCTGGTTAGCTGTGACTATGCTCAGCTCTAGATACACAGAAAGAAAAAAACTTTGCACCTTTATTCTTGGCGTTTGTGAAAATACTTTGAAATATTAAGCCTTTTCATGCAATAATAGCAACCCTTCTCAAGGTGGTAGGTGAAAGCATGCCTTTTGCATTTAATTCGGCATGTACCGTTAATTTTGCAAATTGTGCAAAATGAACTGGTTGTTATTTTGAGGCGGCCAGAGTTCATTAGTGCGTTTGACGATCATGTGATACGTTGTGATCTCTTTGGAACTTGAGCCAACAATTTTTTGCTAACCCTGCATTAGCATGCGCTGGCAATTAATATCCCAGTCGAAATGATTATGCCAAACAAACGATCACAACCTGATAAGATATGAATATCGCCTTGGGCTCTGGAACACGCTTGAGAGATGACACAATAGCTTACGGCCATTCATCTCACTGCCAATGAGCACCACCTTTTTAAAGCTAATTAATTAGCTTCCATTAATCAAGCACGCATTGAGCTGTGCTATCACAGATGCAACTGGCCCGAAAATGTGAGCAAATGTAGGCACGCCTTTCAAGTTAGCAACTAGCTTAATATCACATTTTTTCGCAGCAGATTAGCATGAATCTTGTCATTTTTTCTATAAGTAGGCCAGTAAGTAGTAAGGAAAACATACTTAGCATTTGAGTAGTGATAGGTCAGTAGCAGAGTCTTAAGCAAGCCTTTTCATAGGTTAGGTGGTAGACAAATTTCGGCATTAGCTCAGAAGCCTAGGGATAGTGTCAGAGCAATGGATACTCTAGTTCGCCTAACCTCGTATAAGTCGCAGATGACATTCCTAGGGGAGGTTTCAACTAGGAGACTGAAAAGGATGACCAAGAATAAGCATTCTCTGGTCCTAGTAGCCATAAAGTGGGTTTTAGGCAAAGACTGTATAGAATATGAGGACAAGTATCGGGTGAATACTGACATATGCTCCCACTTCGTAGCATCCATTCTTGACCTTAACATCCCCCGGCCACTTATCTTGAAGTTGGTTAAAGAAATCTTCCCCAAAAAGTACCTGAATGGTCTCGGCGAGGTTGTTGCTCATGCTGCCTACGGAGTAGGCCTGCTGTCAGCCAGCGACCTTTGTCGCTATATTGACGAAGAATCCGTTGTTGTTTGGCTGTCGTTCCTTAGCGGATTCCGCCTACAGACCCGCTACCAGCACCAGTAGAGGGTTACTTAGGCCCTACACTTCCTGTTTCACAACTACAATGTGATACCTTTCTATGATGTAGACTGGTATACTGACTTCAGGAACCTGGTGTTCCCCCCGCCAATGGCGGTTCTGCCAAATGATGCTGCCAGTGCTTCCGAAGAACCCATGGACGAGGAAGAAGTGGATGTTTTAGTTAATGCGTCAATTGTCGCCAGCCATGCCTTTGGATGAAAAACCCCCGCCTACTCAACAAATGTCTCCCTGCCTGCTACTCAAAATACCTCCCATAGCTGTATATAAGCCTAAAAAAAGGCTATCATATATATAATAGCTCAATACTTGTTAAATTTTGGAATTATGGCTTCCCAACCACTTTTTTAATGAAAAAAAAAATATATGAATAGATATCTATCGTTTAAAGAAAATCCATGCTCTTTCCTTCATTCTGTATTTAAGTTTTTCTAGGCTCGAAACTTTCATTTGCTATTTCTCTGCACATGGGTGTGTTCTGTGTAAAGCAATTCTAGTGTTCCACCCACCAATAATAATGGGTTAATTCCGCAGAAGTACAAACTAATTCAGAAAAATATCGGCCAAAGAAACAGAAAATAAAATAAAAGCACTATTTACATATGTACAAAATAGAGCTTAATGCCTAATGGAACAACTTAAGATGAATCCCATTGATTAGGATTTCTAACGGTTCATGTTCCATATTCTCCAGCTCAAAAGCGTTGTATTCTTTGCACCAAATGATTTTAAAGGGACCCTCCCATAGACTATCAAATTTACTGTGCTAACCTGGCTTTGCAGCCCTGCTATCATACTTTAGCACTAAGTCTCCGCATTTTAGACCCTGGTCGGAAGCCTTCTTGTCAAACCATCGTTTGACCACCCGTTGACAGCTTGTCATTGCTATTAGGGAATTCTCCCCTTTTTCCTATACTTCCAACAGTTCGGCGAGCTGAACCTCCATGGTTTCATTTTGTTCTATCTCAAGAGATTTCAACAACTGTATTGCCGGAATTTCCATGCAGATGGGTAACAGCACCTCTTTCCTGTATACCAACTCATAAGGCAAAGTCTTAAGGACTTGCTTAGGAGTTATGCGGTTTTCCCAGAGCGTTGTTCGGAGGTTTTTATGCCATTCCCTCTGGTGTTCCAAGCCAATTTTTTTAAGGAGTCGAACTAAGTTTTTGTTTGTTGACTCCGCTAGACCATTTCCCTGTGGATAATAGTTTGATGATGTTTTAAGGAATATGCCATTTATTTAATACAAAGTGACATACATTTTCTCCTAGGACTGCTCTAGCGTTGTCCGAAATGATAGTTTTCGGAGGGTCAAACCTTGTCACCAGTTCCTCGAGGAAATCTACAATTTTCGTTTCTCTTGCGCTTTTAAGGGGAACAGCCTCCGTCCACCTTGTGAAGTAGTCTATAGCAGTCAGAATCCACTTGTGTCCGGCACTAGAAACCGAGTTGATCATTCTGATGAAGTTCAGGCCCCATTGCGCAAACAGTTCATCTACCACTATAGGTCTGAGGGGCATTGCGGCATTCTTCCTTCTGTCAGCGAAGAACTGGAATTTTTGACAAGCTCTCACCAAAGAGTGGGAGTCACCGAAAAGTGTGGGCCAATAATAGCCAACACGCATGATTTTAATTTCGATGGTTTTTGCATAGAAATGTCCGCCTGCAGCGCTATTATGGAACGCGTTGAGGATCCTCTTCGCCTGCTCTGAAGTAACGCATCGCAGGAGAACACCATTGAAATTCCTTTTGAAAAGGACTCCTAGTTGCGTATACCCGCAATTTTGCAGCTAGTAATACCTCCTTTTTTGGGATGAGAGGCCTAGTGGATACTTTCTGGTTTGCATGAACCTCATTCTCTTAGTTAGCCAACTGCCTTTCGATTCTAATTCATTTATCAGGATGAACTCTGGCTGCTCCTCTGCGACAGGTACCTCCTCGCTCTGTGCCATATATTCACACAGTCCTCTTCCTTTAATAGTTTTAGTAGGCTTGACTTCAATGTCATATTCAAGGATCTTAGTGATCCAATTAGCCATTTTCTCTGTGATCTCCCCTTCCATGATATATTCACGCACACTGGAATGTGCGACATACACCAGCACCTTGTTGTAGGAAATTAGATGGTGGAACTTTTTAAGTCCCTTTACTATTGCAAAGGCCTGTCTTTCGAAAAAATTATAATTTGCCTCATATTCCTTTAGGGTCCGTGAATAGAACGCTACTGGATGTTCCCCCTTTTCTTCGTTATCCTTTTGGGTTAGAACAGTAGCAATACTGGACTTGCTACTGAAAGCATACATTATAAAATCTTTAGATTGATCTGGATTAACCAACACCGGAGCTGTGGAAATAGCTTCCTTGACCCTTTCAAAAGCTTCCCGAGCTTCGGTTGTCCACTTGAATGTTTGATTTTTTTTCAGTATTAGGGTGATCGGCCTAATCATTCCCACGAAATCGGAAATAAACTTGCTGACATAATTTATTTTGCCCAGGAAAGACTAAACACCTTTCTTATTTACCAAAAAGGGAAGTTCTTTGATAGCCTTCACTCGTTCGGGGTCATTTGGAACACCTTCTCTAGACACAACATGTCCCAACAGCCTGCCCTGCGGCACTCTGAATACACATTTCTTTGGATTTAGGGAAACTTCGAACTCTTGGAACTTTTGAAAAACTAATTCCAAATGGTCAAAATGATCATCCTTAGATTTAGAGAACACAGTAAGGTCATCCAAATAGATTAGAATAAAATTATTGATTAGTTCGCTGAATGTGACGTCCATCGCCCGCTGGAATGTTGCCCCTGCATTGGATAAACTAAAAGGAATTTTAGCATATGCAAATGTTCCCCACTTTGTGGTGAACGTAGTCTTGTGCTGATCTTCTTCTTTAACATGGATCTGATTGTAGCCAGAGAAACTATCCGGCAAAGAAAACATTTATGATCCTGCGAAATTTTGTAGGATTGACTCCATAGAAGGCAACAGATAGTGTTCTTTCAGAGATGCTCTGTTTAGGTCTCGAAAGTCCACACACAAGTGGATATCTCCATTCTTCTTTCAGACTGGGACCAGATTCGATACCCAAGTACTATGTTTGATTGGGAAGACAATACGTGACTCAATGAGCTTAGTTAGTTCCTGTGCCATTAGGGCCTCAATTTTAGGGTTCACTGGCCTCTGTTTCTGTTGGACTGGTTTTGCACCTTCTGTTAGCTCAATAGTGTGTTGAATGATGCCAGGATCATAACCCTCTAGATCATCGTAGGACTAAGCTATTACTCATTTTTCGTAGAAACTAATGAGCCTTTCCTTATCATGGTGTGGGACATTTTTTCCGACTCGGAGATTCCTACCATAGGAGACCCAAAGGTCCTCATAATCACTTTTTTCCGCTACGAACTTCTGCTTATCATTTCAGGCATCATTACAATCAAATTTTTTTTCAAGAGTAATCAATCTTTTCAGAAGTTTATTAGATTTGAGCTGCATAATTTGTCCTTCATAAGCCTCGGCGAATTCCCTTGAGTGCTGGATAAACGAGGCAATATGTTCATCGCTTTCAAAGACTTGCCAACTTTGATCATTGTTGGGGATCGCTGGTCGGACTAGTACTCGTACTAAATGTTCGTTCTAAAGCAAGTCAGAGACAGGATCAAACTGAGCACCAATCACAGCCATGTGATCTACATCGCTATTTTGTCTTCGGGGAATGATTTGGATGTTGAAAGCTTCAAAACCCTCAATCAGGTCCCAGACTCGGTGCCGATAGGATCTCATGCAGACGTTCTTTGCTATGGAAATTCCCTGAACCTGGTTAACTACCAATTCGTAATCTCTGAACACAATTAAGTGCTTAATGCCCATTCGTTTTGCAAGGCTTAAGCCTTGGACTAACCCTTCATATTCAGCCTCATTATTTGAACATGCAAAATGAAAGCGGAAAGACCTCAACCATTTTTTATTTTGCGGGGATATTAGATATACCCCTGCTCCAACACCTACTTTGCTTCTTGCTTCGTCAAAGTATAGTGTCCATAGCTCATTTTCCTGGCTGCCTTCAGATTCTTTGGCGACCCTCGGAAGCACTTGGTCTTCATCATAAATTACATATGTGCCCAATCCTGTAGCATGATAATTTCCGAAAGGATCATTGTTTATGTGTTCACTCAACAGAGCATCTTCTTTATCATTCTGATCTCCGCTCACCTTCTCCTCCTCTAGCAAATCAACGCAATACATTTCTTGCTTGTGATAGAGGTATGCGCTGGTTCAATTTATCAAGGCCTCATCTGCCACATGTCCAAAATGTAGAGCCTCTGATTCTATCTTCATTTTTGTGTCGTATTTGGTCCTAAGTATCAGATGTGACCAATCCAAGGATAGGTATCCACCCACCTTTGAAGTAAATTCTCAGAATAGACAGAGACCAAACATAGGAGGAGCATCTATGATCACTGTGTCATGCAGGACTGTGATACTAGGGCAAGCAAATAGAGTTAAAGGAAGTGCTTTGATGACACCTACGGTCTCAACTTTATTTCCATCAAGCTACATCACCCCTCTTTTCATAGGTTCGTAGCTGAGTCCCAAAGCTTTGGCTATCTGTTTAGGCATAACCATTGTACTAGCGCCAGAATCAATCATAGCATTATGTAATAGCTTCTTTCCTACAATGAGAGTCAAGAAGAAGGGCTGAGGTTTCGACCTACTTCTATCCTCGGCAGGAGATTCCTTTGTATTGTTTGTAAGAACCTTTGCTGGCGGTATGTGACAAACAACCTCTACACTGGTAGATGGCTCTGTTGATGCCAGGTTGATCTCTTCTTGAAGCGCCTTCTGTAATAGCGTCTTTTGTTTCAGAATAGCTAGAATGTCCCACAAAGACACATTAGCGGATGATTTCTTCAATTGCTCTACCACATTAAAAGGTGGCAAACTCAAAGATTTATGCTCCTTGGTTCTTGCTATAATAATCTCCTTCGTGGTTGAGAAGGTGAAGAGACGGTTGAAGCACTGGGAATTTGATCGGACACACCTCTGAATTGCAGGCTATCAAGATGTGAAACAACTAGCTCACCGGTGAATCTCCTCTTTGAGTGTGTGTTATAGTCAGACTGCACCTGCGGTGTTTTGGATATGAATGCGTCATTAGCAAACACCGTTTCTTCTTCTTCCATCTAGGAGAAAAGTGCATGATCAGGAGCAATATCCAATTCTTGTTCTAAAGATATTCCTTGCATTTGCATGGTAAGAACCGTGCTTTCCATTTGTGGTAAGGCATATACATAACCTCCATTTTTCATTGACGTGCCTTGGTTGCGTTGCTCTGCCACCTTCTATTGTAGGTTGTCATGCGGACAGTTCCGGGGCATATGCGCATCCTTGTAGGGGAAACACCACGGATTGATGTCATCAATAAGGTTGTTCTACCGTGCGGTTAATCCCCTATTTGAGCTTGGTGATGCGCTTGTCAGCGGAGAAGGCACTGGCACCATTTGGTTTGTAGTCGGCGTTGGTGGATTAGTGCGAGGCGCACCCTGATATTGATTTTGTTGATAAGTAGACCACCCACCTTGATAGTTTTGATATGCGGGCCACAGAGGCCTTGCTTGGTTCCGCTTAAGAGTCATTATGTCATTTGGCATGGTTCACAACATCTCCTTGAGGTCGCTTATTTCATCCTTGAAAGATCCTGATGTAGAAGCCACGATTTTAAGAGCAGCCGCATATGAGTACATTGATTGGGCAGTTGCGGGCGCACTAGTCGACGCGACCTCTTGCGTGGAGATCGATATTTTAGGAAATATCGGCATAATAGGTTGAGGAGGCAATTTTCTGCAATCTATCAAATGATTCTTAGCTTTGATAGCGGTACCATAAGCATCTAGTAGAGTAGCTCCTCCCAAAGACTTGATCATCACGAAAATGTCAGAATTGATGGACTTTAGATAAAATATAAAGGCCAACTCGGGAGTTGAGCGGATGGTAACAGGGATCCTCTACCAATTTGCATGAAATCGGGCATTGAAGTCCGTCAAAGCCTCCTGGGGGGCTCGTTTTATGATAGATAACTGGTAATACAATGAAGAACGATCTCCGTCATTCGAGAACCTTTCATAGAATCGATCTTCGAGCTCATCCCAAGTGCGAATTGAATTAGGAGTCAATGTTTGATACCAATTCAGAGCCTTACCTTTGAAAGATGTGGCGAGGAGCCTCAGGGCTATATTCTGCACTGTAATACCGTGTACCAGACATACGTTCGCCACATCCTGCAAATGTTCTGTTGGCATTTTTGAGTTGTCTCCAGAAAATTTGGGGATAGCTTTCATGGCCGAAACCAGGATAGTGCCCCAGACAGCGGGAGCTACCGAGGCTACCAGGGGACTTCCGGCATCCCATGCTACATAGTTTCTATTGGCAGCTGGCAACATGGTGAGAGGAAAGAGCGGCGGAGATGGGATAGTTACCAGCTGATTAGCGACCTGGACTATCCCTAGCGGAGGTACTAGTAAACTTGAGTTACCTGCAGTTTGGGATCTAGTTATAGGCCGATTGCTCATACACCCTTCTATAATGCAATTTTATTAAATTCAGGTCCCACCGGGTGTGCTAGAAAAAGAAACAAACTATTGACGCCAAAATTTGACGAGGTAACAGAGTCTTATGGGAAACTCAGTTTAAGGGGGACCTTTTGTGCTAAACTGAGTAACCTCCAGATTTTTAGAGAAGCCAACTTCTTCTATAATGGGGTTGGAAAGGGAGAAGGAAGCAGATATAATAAAGTAAAGTCTAACCTAAGGCGATGCGCCAAGATTTGATAATGGGCACGACAAATCATAGATTTAAGGGCCTGAATGGTGATGTTGTGTTCCAAAACATTAGAGACTTAAAATTATAGCATAAACAATTCATTTATTGACATAAAATAATGTTGCATACATTCTCACTACTAAGAAGAGTCATTAGACATGATCTAGGTAAGCAAACTTGTATCCAACATATATAGAAGTTCTTCAAATGAAGTGTCAAGACAATTATAAAAGCACAGTTCATAGTTTAATCAAAAACATGAAAAAATAGAAAGGCTAAACAATTGGCACAGTCTGAGAGTTTTGCAATTAAATAAAACAATAATAGAGGCCTGCTATCTTTTTCTAAAACCAGCATGTTTTTCTCTAGTTTTTCTCTTTTTCTCATTAACAGAGAAAGTATATATAGCAGAAAAAACCTCCCACCGCCTCGGAGAGCAGTAACTGAAAAGATATTGCAATCTGCTGCAATGATGCCTTAATCAGAATATTCCCAAGGCCGTTACAATAGCATCGAGCCAAAACACAGCATCTAGTCATCTTGGGCATAGGTGCATCCTCTGCAATGATGGTGGTGGTCCCAACCAGGCTTGATCAGACAAGTGTCATCCATCGCTGTGAATGATTATGACAAGCAGCAACCAATAGCATTATTTAGTTCATCTGGCTTATCGCCCGCATAATAGATCAACCATTAGGCACGTGGCAGCCTTTCACTGCCCGCATGAACCTTTCTCCCATCGCTACCGAGGATTTGCAAAAATGCAACACGTGTTGAATGGGCTGAGAACTTTATCACAACAGAGGGAACGCTCCATCAACCGGGCGTAAAAGACGCATGGTAGCATTTTGCTGCCCACGGTTGCTATTTCATCCCCACATTGAAAGAGTTGCGAACGGTTACCACGTAGCAAGATGTGGGGCCCACCAACACCTTTTAGGAACGAAGGCTTCGTGGAAGCATTTTGCAGCCTGACGAGGCCTCAAGGAAACAAGAAACAAAAGCATCCCGTAACCGCGACACGTGGAAACACAGTGGAGTTTCCTAGGATCTGAAAGGAATGTCGATACCCGAAGCTGCGAAGAGTAGATGCGCAAAGCGACAGATCAAAACTTTGATAAAAAAGCCGAGCAAAATCGGCGATGCATAGGCAGGCGCACACAATACAAAAAGATAAACCCGAAGGGAGCTGCTCAAATATTTATTTAACAGCTTCTTTTGTCCATTTAAATATTTGATCTTTTTTCAGCATCAGGGTGATTCGCCTAATTATTCCAGGAAAATCAGAAATAAATTTGCTAACAAAATTTACCTTCCCCAAGAAGGACTGGATGCCTTTCTTGTTGACCAGAAGGGGAAGCTCTTTGATTGTTTTCACCTACTCGGGATCAATTGACATTCCTTCTTTGGACACTATGTGCCCTAGTAGCTTGCCTTGTCGTACTCCGAAGACACATTTGTTTGGGTTCAGGGATATCCCGAACTCCTGGAATTTTTTTGAACACCATCTCAAGGTGATCAAAATGATCATCCTTCGACTTGGAGAACACCATCAAATTATCCAAATAGATTAGGATAATCTTGTTGATTAGTTTGCTAAAAGTGATATCCATTGCTTGTTGGAAGGTGGCTCCTGCATTTGAGAGGCCAAATGGCATCTTAGCGTATGCGAATGTTCCCACTTGGTAGTGAACGTTGTCTGATGTTGATCCTCCTCTTTGACCTAAATCTGATTGTAACCAGAGAAGCCATCTAATAGGAAAACATCTCTGATCTGCCACTGTTTGCAAGATTGACTCCATTGAAGGTAGCAGTAAAGATCCTTCAGGGATGCTCTGTTCAGGTCTCGAAATTCCACACATAGATGAATATCTCCTATTCTTCTTTAGACCGAGACCAAATTGGATACCCACGTGCTATGCTTGATTGAGAAGACAATCCGCGATGGATTAGCTTTGTTAATTCTGTGCCATTAGCTCTTCAATTTGGGATTCACCGGTTTTGCACCTTCCCCAACTCTATTGTATGCTGGATGATATCAGGATCATATCCCCGAGATCATCGTATGACGGCCAACCACTCCTTCATATTTTTACAAAATTTATAAGCCTTTCTTTATCATGATGGGGGACATCCTTCCCAACTTTGAGATTTCTTCCATCTCTGACCTGAAGATCCGCATAGTCACCTTTCTCTGCTACAAACTTCCATTTTTCATTTCTTGCATCGTCATGATCGAAAAGATTCTTGAGAGTGACCAATCCTTTTGGAACCTTGTTGGATTTCAGCTGAATAATTTGTCCTTCATAAGCTTCGACGATCTTTGGTTGGAGCTAGTCGAAAAATTCTCTCGATTGTTCAATGAACGAGGAAATGTGTTCATCACTATCAAACACTTTCCAGCTTTGGTCATTGTCTAGAATGGCTGGTCGGACTACCACTTGTACCGAGTGTTTTTTGTGAATGAGGTCGGAGGCAAGATCAAACTGGGATCTGATTGATGTCATGCGATCTGCATCTGTATTTTGTTCTTGGGGCACTGTTTAAATGTTGAAGGCTTCAAACTCTCAATCAGGTCCCAAACTCGGTGTCTATAGGATCGCATGCAAATATTCTTGGCTACAAAAATTCCTTGGACTTGATTCACTACTAGTTTAGAATCTCTGAACACCATTAATTGCTTTATGCCCATTCGTTCTGCAAGGATGATACCTTGCACTAGTCCTTCGTATTCAACTTCATTGTTCGAGCAAGCAAACTGGAGGTGGAAGGACCTTAGTGTCTTTTCACTCTATGGGGACATTAAACATATCCCAGCTCCTGTGCCATTCTTGCATCTTGCTCCGTCGAAATGTAGCGTCCATAACTTTGAGGCTTGACCTCTCTTTAGTTCTTTGACGACCTTTGGGAGCACTAGATCCTCATCATAGATGACATAGGTGCCGAACCCGGTAGCATGGTAGTTTTCGAAAGGATTAGTATCCATATGTTCACTCAATAGAACATCTTCTTGATCGGTCCGATCTCCCATCACTTTTTCATCTTCCAGTAGCTCAGTACAATACATTTCTTGCTTGGTGATAGAAGTATGAGCAGCCTCAAAATTGATCGTGACTTCATTGGCCACATGTTCTGAATGTAGAGCTTTAGATTCTATCTTCATTTTCGCACTATGCTTGGTCCTGAGGATCATGTGCGACCAATCCACAGATAGGTATCCTCCCACGTTTGAAGTAAATTATCGGGATAGACAGAGGCCAAACATGGGGGGAACATCTATGATTATAGTGTCTTGCGACATTGTGATACTAGGGCAGACGAATAGAGTCAAGGGGAGGTCCTTGATGAGACCTACAATTTCAACTTTATTCCCATCAAGTTGCATAACCCCCTTTTTTAAGGGTTCGTAGCTAAGTCCTAAGGCTTCAACTATCTGTTTCGGCATAACTATGGTGCTAGCACTAGATTCAATCATGGCATTGTATAATAACTTTTCTCTGACAATAAGCATTAGGAATAAGGGTTTAGGTTTTAGGTTATCTCTTATGTCAGTGGGAGCTTCCACTGTGCTATTTGTGAGAACTTTGGCCAGAGGTGATTGATCAACAACCTTTCCTTTGAGAAATTTCTCCTTTGGTTCAATGACTGGATCCTCTCAAAGTGCCTTTTGTAGTAATGTATTCTGCTCTGGAATAGCTAATATATCCCAAAGAGACACATTAACAAATGATATTTTCAGCTATTCCACCATGTTGAAGGGTGGCAGATTCAAAGGTTTCTGCTCTTTTTCTCTTATTATAACAATTTCCTTCTGCAGCAGGCATTGTGGCACCATGACGGAGGTACTATGAATTTGGTTGGAAGCATTTTTAAATTGCAGACTGACTAGTTGCGGGGAAACTGGTTTTGTGAATCTCCTCTTCGAGCAGGTGTTATAATTAGACTGTACTTGCAGTGTTTTAGATGAGGATGCATCATTGGAAAACACCACTTGCTCTTTCTCCATCCATGAGAAGAGTGTGTGATCAGAAGCGATGCCCGCTTCTTGTTCTAGTGACATCCCTTGCATTTGTGCGGTGAGCATCACATTGTCCATTTGCGAAGAGGTATACACATAGCTTATGGGATCTAACATTGCACCTTGGCTGCATTATTCCACCACCTTTTGTTGTAGGTTTCCAAGCGAACAGTTTCGAGGCATATGTGAGTCACTGCAAGGTAAAGACCGGGGATTGGTGTCATCAACTAAATTATTTTTCCCCGCGGTTATCTCTCTGCTCGAGCTTAGATTGGCACTTTGCAGCGGAGTGGGTACTGGAACTATCTAATTTGTTGTTTGCACCTGCGGATTTATGTGGGTGCCTCCTTGCAACTGGTTTTGTTGGTAAGAGGGCCTTCCACCTTGATAATTCTGATAGGTCGGCTGTGAAGGTACAACATGGTTGCACTTGATAACAATTATCTCATTGGCCATATGTCGCAACATTACCTTGACGTCACTCATATCCTCCTTGGAAGAACTAGATGTAGAAGCAACATTCTGCGGCGTGCTTGGATATGTGTACATAGACTAGGTAGGAGTCGGCACGCTAGTAGAAGGCATCTCCTAAGCAGGAACCGATATTTCTAGAAATATAGGAATGATGGGTCAAGGTGGGAACTTTTGAGTGTCTATCAAATTGTTCTCTGCCTTGACAGTGACGCTATATGTGCCCGGTAGTGTGGTTCCGTCAAGAGACTAGATCATCATGGAAATGTCAAGGTTGATAGATTTCAATTAGAACATAAATGCCAGATCAAGCGACAGGCGGATATCAACTTGAATCCTTTACCAGCTTGTATGGAACCAGGTGTTGAAGTCAACCATGGCTTCGTGTGGGTCTCATTTTATGACCGACAACTGATAATATAGCGAGGATCGGTCTCCTTCGTTTAAAAATCTCTAGTAAAAAGGATATTCAAGCTCATCCCACGTATTGATAGTGTTTTCTTACAGCGTCTGGTACCAATCTAGTGCCTTGCCTCTGAAAGAGGCAGCGAGCAATCTCAGTGCTATATTTTGGTCTATAATGTCGTGTCCCAGACATACGTCTGCAACATCTTACAAATGTTTGGATGGTGTTCTTGAGCCATCTCTAGTGAATTTAGGTATAGCTTTTAGGGACGAGACCGGGATAGCAGCCCAAATGGCAGGTCCTATTGACGCTACAAGAGGACTTATGACATCCCATGCCACATAATTTCTATTAGCAACAAGCAACATGGCTAGTGGAAAGGGCAGAGGAAGAAGAACGTTCACTAACTGGGTCACGAGCTATACTGTCCCTAATGGCAGTACTAATAAACCAATATTATTTGTTGTTTGGGACCTAGTAACAGGACGATGGCTCATACACCCTTCTTAAAATTAGATTCATTTAAGCTCGGTCCGACCGGGCGTGCCAAGAAAAAGAAAAACTATTGATGCCAAAAATTGGCAAGGTAACAACCCTTTGTGGAAAACTCAATTTATGGGGGACTTATTGCACTAAACTGAGTGACCTTCAAATTTTTAAAGAAGTCGACTTCTTTTGTAATTGGTTTTTTGGAGTGGGAAAAAGAAGCATATATAAAAATAAAGGGTCTAACTAAGGTGATATGCCAAAATTTAGATAAAAGGCATGATAAACCTATCTTTTGGACATGATCTAAGGGCCCGCTCAACGATTTACCATGTCCTAGAATAACAAAAATTAAAGATTGAAGCATGAACAACTCATTCAATGAAATAAAATAATTTTCACACCCATTTACTGAAAAGAGGAGTCAAAAGACATGATCTAAACCAACAAACTTGCACTCAAATTATAGAAGTTCGACAAATAAACCATTCAAACAATAATAGCACAATATAAAGTTTATCAATAGCATAAGAAAACAGAGAGGTCGCACAATGACACAGTCTATGAGTTCTTGCAATAATATAAACAATAAAAAGGCCTGGTATCTCTCTCAAATCCTGTAATTCTTGAACCCGTGGAACTTGGAACATGCAACATGTAATCTTCGAACCCCTCTTCAGAAGCAAAGAGTAGTATATATAGTGAGCCTTCCATCACCTTACGAGTAATAACTGAAAATATTTAGAATCCTGAGCAATGATGTCGAAGCAATGATTCCCCTTGGCATTGTAATAGAAAAGATTTGGGCCATAGCATTTGGTCACTCCCCATCCAGGTGCAACCCCTACGAATGATAATAGTGGTCCCGTGCAAACAAGTGTTGCCACCCAGTTTAGGTGGTTAGAACATGTGGTGGCATATCACAACCCATAGTTCGCTCCATCCTATGTGTTGAAGAAGCATCCACAAGGATACAAATGGTAGCATGGCACAGGCCATGGTTCATTCTCCCCTCCCTTCATTCAAAGCTTGCGCTAGGGTGACACGTAGCAACAATGTTTACTATAAACGTTGTTTGTGGGGCCCACCAAATCTTTACGCAAATGGGAGCTATGTGGCACGCGGGCGGGGCCGACAAGGAAGTGAAGGGAAGTAGCTAAAATAGCCCGCAGTGAAGACACGTGGGAGCACAGCGGGGGCCAGTAGAAGAGAAAAGGAGAGAATTCCCTCGGAGAGCGCTGAATGGACACATGGTGGAGGCCAGTGATCATTTATCAAAAAGTTCCATCGATATTCATTGAAGGCATGGGCCGGTACCTAGCAAAAAACAAAACCCGAAGGGAGCATGGTGAATTTTGTATTTACAATTGCCAAAAAAGGTAATTTTTTGGTTTTTTGGTTTTTTCCAATTTTTAGTGGACACTTAAAAATATCCTGAATGATATCATGCACTTGAATCAAGTATACTAACACCGCTTCATCCTCAAACCCATCCTCTTTTCGCTTAATTGATTAAATTAGCCTAGCTAATTAATTAATTGTGTCATTTTCATCTATTAACCTAATTAATCTAATTAGGTTAATTCACCCTCTTTCATGCTAACATTTCGTCTTATTAAATTAAATACATCAAGTTATTTAATTTAAATCCCTAAATCTTCTTATTTAATTAAATAACCCTAAGTTAAATATCATTCCACTTTCCCCCTTTTTCATTAAATCACTTTATTTAATGAATATCATAAAATTCCCCTAATTGTATAAATTAAATATTTGTTTAATTATCAATTACTAATAAATCTAATTCCCCCCCAACTTGCAAGGGAATATTCCTCCTTTGCACATTCCTCCAAAGGAATACTCCCCCTTTTTCACATAAAATATTTGTTTTAATTTGCTAAATATCTATTTTCCTCACCCATGAGAATATTCCAAAGAATATTTTCTCTCCTCACTCATTTGAAAAGAGGAATATTCTTCCTTGTAACAAACTTACAAGACTTCATGTACAAGTTAACTTACAAGATTTCTTATGCAAGTTAAATATGTGTTTGTTTGGAATAATATGAGCGCTTGATTCTTTCCTTGATCCATGTGATCATTGATTCCCATCCATTGATGAGAATCCATGGTCCATGTTTCATCCTTTCCTCCATCCTTGACCATTGATTAACCTTTTTGATCTTAACCCTCCATTTCTCATTTGTCCTCCTATAAATAGGTCACTATTTGGAGACAAATGGATCCATCCATTTCAGAGAAAACTCATGCTATTGAAATCACTCACACTCACACTCATATTTAGCACTTATTTAGTATCATCCTAGCTTAAATTTACTTGCATATTATCTTATCTCCCATTAATGGCTTCCATGATAACATAGATGCATACATTTAGCTTGTTTGTTAATTAGGGTTTGAATCTTTTAGATTAAAATCCATTTAAGATTAGCCTTGCATATATCCATATCAATCATTTCATCATAAATCATGTTAAGATAGCTTGCATCATGTTCATTTAGCATTTAAATCATGTTTCATCACACATCTATCAATGGTTTCATCGATTCTCTTCAATAGAATTGATCAGAATAGGATCATTTATCCATAGGATTGGGAAAGGGTCGCCATTCCACATCAATGTGACACCACTCCCCCAATAGGATAAGTTTCAATGGATTAGAATAGGTGTTTTGAAGCTTTCATTGTTTAACATGTTAAGTTTTTAATGGATTCCTAGTTTAGTGTTTATTTGATTGATCTTATTGGGATTGACGTTTAGTGGCATGAATATACTTTGTATCCTCGTGGATCAAGTTTAGTTAGCCCATACTAATCCTTCGGTCACATTTTGGTGCTAATCTGACAATTTTCTTGTCAAATCTTTGTTTTCCTTGTGTTTTCAGGTATAGTGATACTATTGATTATCAATCGACACATTTGATGATGCGTCGCTATACAACGACGCATATGACATTTTATTTTATAAATGCATAATTAAAATAGTGACATATATTTAATTTCATCACTACAAATTAATATAGCGACGCTAATGTCATTTTTTAACGCAGAATGAGTTTTAGTATGGTGACACAATCGATTTGGCGATGCAATTGATCTCACTATTTTCTGCAGAGCGACACTTTTGATTTTTCAATACAATGATGCACATCCAATACAATGATGCTATCAATGGATTTCAGTTACATAATTGATTTCAGCATCGTGAATTACTGTTAAACAAAACAAAGCTTGATTTTTGACATGTTTTTCAATTTTTTTTCCTTATCTAACCTCTAACATGTCTTTGACTTTTTGTTCTGGTTTTGTAGGTTTGGACGATAAAATTCACATTGAAGGAGCATTCTTGTCATTAAATCTTATAATTGTAACAAGTGTTTCGACAGTTTTGGGGCAATTATAACCCATTTAAGATGCTTTTTTATTTTCACGCTTTAGGACCAAACTAGCTTTCAATTGGGCTTTAAAATAAATGTTCAAATTGGTTAAAATTGAACCCTCACATCATTTTTCTTGTTGGATTAAAATTGAAGAATACAACTTCCAAACTTCATCTGGTGTTTAAAATGAACTCATCTTGCTTTATGAGGTTAAAATCAATGAGTGCTTACTTTTCTATGACACACTTATAGTGCATATCAACTCCCCTTGCACTTTGTGTGATCTTGGGTGAAGAGAAACAATCAAAGTGTACTTCATTGCTTGTGTGCACTTGTAGTACGTATCCTCTCCCCTTTCACTTCGTACGATCTTGGGTGAAGAGAAATACTCAAGTACACCTTTATGCTTTATGTCAACCTTAAGAGAGGGCTTACTATGAGACACACCCCGCAACGGGAAACTCATAGGCAATTTATTGCAAGCAAATTTACTAGTGGGCTATATTAAAGGTTGGGAAATCGTGAGAAAGTACCTTCAATATTGGACTGTATAACATACTGCACCTACTACCATACCTTAAGTGGAACGAGAATGGTAGTAAGAGCCTTAAGTGGTAAAGCGAGTGTGTATACGGCTGGGTGTTCTCAGTTTGTTGTCAATAAGAACCTTGCTTAAATGATGGCTAACCAAGTCCAATTTCAAAGCGTATTTCAAGGCAGTGCATGGGAGTAGCACTATGCTCAAAATTTACTTACCATGTCTAGTTTTTGATTGAGGCATAAAGCAAATGGGGAATGGACTCCTTTGCTTGGCGTACGAAGACATTACATTTCCTTGACATAGCCTCTTTTTCCACTTCAACTTCACGGATTAATCATCTCTTTCAATGATGGTAAGCCTACCGAAAAAATACGTACCTAATCTATCTAGGATTGTAAATGTTTGAGAGTCAATTAAAATTTTCTTAATTCCAAAGAAATTGAAAACAAACATTGAACAAGTCTTTTCAAAATTTCAAACCCTTTAGTCTAAGTATGGATACCCTTTGACAAAACCTTGATATTGATGCTTGTCTTAAGGATTTATTCTTAGAGACTTCTAAATATTTTGGTTTACATCTCAATCCATACTTCCAAAAGTTAACCTAGGTAGCTATGCCCTTGACTTCATCCTTTTCACAAAATGGACTTTGTGGAATTGATGATGTTTTTGACATAGATATTTAGTTTGAACTTAAGAAAGACAAGTGTTTGTGGTAAAAATAAACTCATTTAAGCAAGATAACTTGACAAATTGAACCCCACATGACCATTTGGAGACCGATCATTCCGATTGAACAACTTGACCTTACACCCGCTATCACTCAACCAAAATTTGAACTCATTGAAGGAGAACAAATTGATATAATTAGTAGTTTGAGAAGCTTCACTTTTGAAATAAAAGAAACACCAACCCAGTGGAGAAACACAACATACATCATATAAGAAGAAGAGGAACAAGCTGATATTGTGGCTGGAAGGCCCATATTACCACCTCTCGCATGGCAATAAATATCCTATTTCCCATGGTCTTAGACTTCTCTAAATGATCTCACACAAAATCAAAATCCCCAAGAGAAGGTCTACATGTCTCTATTTCAAACTTAGACATCATAGTTCAAAGTACATTAGAAAATATATCCTAATATAGTACCGCAATAGGAACAAGTTGGTAACAAGGTTTTATAGACTTATCCCATTGAATAATCCAAACGTGTATGCTCAATATGAACCTCTCATTTAAATAAAAAATTATTATTTTTCACAATCTTAGGCTTGTCTTAGATGATCTCACACAAAATAAAAATCCCCAAGAGAAGGTCTACATGTCGTCACTTCAAACTTAGGCATCATAGTCCAAAAGTTATCAAACAACATGTTGTGGCACTCTACCAAAATAGGAATAGGTTGGTAAGGATCTTTTACAGACGTGCTTCAAGGAATAATCCAAAATTGTATGTCTTTTTTGAAAGTCAAAACGTTGGTCTTTTTCATGATCTTGAACTTATTTAAATCATTGGGTCTTTAGGATTTGAGAACTTTATAGGTCTAGCATTTTTATCACTACCTTGGTCTTATCAAACAAAGGTTCACTCTAGGTCAACATTGGGTCAAACATTTCATCCACCCCTTCATCAAATTTCATCCTTCACTTCATGAAACTTTGTAAAAATTTCAAATACACCAACACTTTTTGACTTAAACATCTATCAAACCAACCCCTAACTTAGCTACTTTGTATGTGAAATGAATCCTTTTCCATGCACTTATTTAAGTTAGTTATCATCTTTGAACTAGTTTATCTTGAAGTTCATGAGTCTACCCTAAATATTTCCAAGTTCATAAACATCCTTTATCCAAACATCAAAACATCAAACTTAAGTCAAAAGTGTTGTTCCAAAATGTTTGGAAAGATCACTTCCCACATCATCCACATTTTCATCTCCCATTATCATCATTTATCCAAAAATACTTAGAGCATCCCTTCTACCTAGATTTGAGTCAACTAGAGAGTTCAAACATACAAATCTCAACATAACTCTCCCATAGGTGACCCAAAATTTATGGTCACAACACATGAGAATCATGGAGAAAACTACAGTCACATTCACCTCAATTGATCCAAATCCTCAAGAATTTGATCTGAGAAGTCAAGTTACCCCATCACAACAACCCTCATCTCCATCAGGGCCACATGAGATAGAAGACATTACGGACAATCCATTTGAACTTACTAGGGAGGAAATCATGAAATGCCAAGCCTTAGAAAATGTTGCTCCAATTTCCCCTTCTTTTGTTGTGCAATCATTGGCACAAGGCTTGACTTCATCCACCTTGCAAAAAACTGCATTTCTAGAGCTAAATCAAACATTCACTCCTAGTCTTGCAGCTAGTCTTTCCAAATACGTTGGCCATACTCTTCCATTTGAAAGCAACACACTTGTGGGTGTTCTCAACACTAATCCACCTCAAAACACCACTTGGACACCAACATTTGGTGCTTCTACCATTCCCGAACACCCCTTACATCAACATAGACCACTTACACTTCATGAATCCACAACAACCTCAACATATCAAGGGTACCCATTTTCTTCCATCCCTACAAATACCACAAGTGTTCCCAACATCATGCAAGGAAGTGTGGACCAAGTGTCTCAAATAGACCAACAAGGGAATACCAATACCCTAACACAAGGTAAACCCTTAATGCACATAGGTACATTTCTATCCAATCCCCCAATTGGTTCATCCACACCATTGGATTCGCAAAACACATCCATCCCATCCATCATCAACCCAAATCTAAACAATCCCTTGGTCACTAACCCCATCAACCCAGATAATACCTTGTCCACATCCCTAATGCAAGGAAATCCCCAAGGCATTGGACAAGGGAACCTTTTCAACCAATGGAATCAAGGTCCTAGTGTGTCATTACCATCACAAAATCCAATGGCACCATCCTTATCTTTCCCCATGATCCCCTTCACCATGAAAAATCAAATGGGACCTCAAACTTACATTCCTCCATCTCAATCTACCATCTTAGAAGGAATGTTAAACCAAGATAACTCCCAACCTCTCATAAAAAATTTACTACCCACTCAAAACATCAACACCCAAAATCCATCACAGATGTCCCAACAACCAACTTATCCTACATTACAAGTGCATGCCTTAGCTTTACATCAAGCATATTAGGCTTATCAACAAGTTGTTCAACAACAACAACAAGTAGCACAATAGCAGAAACAACAACAACAAGCAGCCTTAGCAACACAACAAGCAACCCTAGTAGCACAACAACAAAAACAACAACAATAACAAGCAACCTTAGTAGCACAACAACAACAACAACAACAACAACAAGCAGCCTTAGCAACACAACAACAAGCAGCCTTAGCAGCACAACAAGTATCCCTAGCAGCACAACAATGATAGCAACAACAACAAGCAACCCTACTGACACAACATCAACAACAATAGCAAGAAACCTTAGTAGCATAACAAAAATCCTTAGCACAACAACAACATCAAGCCCATCAAACAGCCTTAGCAGCACAACAACAATAGAAATCCCAACAACAAGCAACCTTAGTATCCCAACAAAACCAACAAGCCCAACAACAACAACAAGCCTTACTAGCTCAACAGTATTCCCAACAACAACAACAACAAAAACCACAAGGTTCCTACTATAATCCGCAATAGAACATCATCAATACAAATATTTTTGGAACATATACATCAACACCTCAATCACCTTCACAAAATCCCACACCGCAATACACACCATACAACACCTTATCATATTAGAATCTCACTTACAACCCATCTGCCATCCCACAATATGCAACATATGTTCCTCCACCAAACCCGCAAGATGATATAGCATCACAAATTAAGGCGTTATCACAAGAAATGCAGGATCTTTAGATGGGCAAGACAAAGAAGCCACATACACATAACTTATGTCCATATCCATTCAATCGAAACATTGCAATGGTACCATTCCCTCCCAACTTTGAAATCCCAAAATTCGATAAATATAAAGGGAGAGGAAGTCCTGTGGACCATGTCAAAGAGTTTAACGTCATGTGTATGGAGGTTGCCTACAATGATTCTTATTTAATGTGCCTCTTTCCCCAAAGTTTAACAGGTCCTGTCATGGATTGGTTTTCTCAACTATCTCCTAGTATCAAAACTTTTCAAGAAATCATCGATAAATTCATAGATCACTTCTCCTTCAACCTTGACATGGATGTAAGCCTAGAAGAGTTGTATACTCTTAGGAAAAACAAAGGAGAATCTTTCACCAATTTCTTGCAATGGTGGAGACAAAGAGCTAGTAAGAGCAAGTGGCCCCTTCTCAATGAACAACAAGTTGGGATCATCATAGCAAATTTAGATCTGGATCTATCCTTCCAATTGAAAATTCAGTGCATCACATCTTATGATGAGCTTGTCCCTAGAGCCATTAACATTGAGAGAGCTCTAATCTCACAGGGAAATACTCAAGCTTACAAAGACAATCACCCATCAACTAGTTCAAATGACAAGCCTCATGTCTGGGCTAAGAACAAGAACGTGACCAATAATGGCATGGTAGATGCTAAGGTGGTCCTAAGTGCTCCTAGGCTGAACAACAATCAAATAGCTAATGTTCAACCAACTGTGCAACAAACAACACCTCCTCAGAACAATCAGATCAACAACACCAAAATGCAATAAAGACAAACCCCTAACAAGAACAACTATCTGAAATGAAAGTACACATAGTTATCAGAACCTATCAAAAATATCATAAAGAAATTAGTAGAGTCAAACCTAATAATGCTTTCCAACTTTGAAAACTACCAAGAACCACAAGATAAACCATCCCGGTACAATGAGAATGATCTTTATGACTTTCATGAAATCAAAGGACACAAAATGAAAAAACTGTATGAGGCTCAAAAATATTATCCAAGACCTTATAGAGAGAAACACCATATCTATTGAAGTACCAACCGGTAACTAGGATCTTAATATATACAAAAACCCTATGCCATATCATAGCAAAGGGAACAACATTGGATCAAAAGCTAAGGATCACACAAACATGTAGCATACCTATTCTAATGTAGTCGCTTCCTATGATAGTGTCGTCACTGTTGTCACCATAAAAGGGCCTAGTGTGAAGTGTGGAGTCACCACAAGACATGGCAAAGTCACCATCCAAGGAGTCCCATTTCAATCTAGGGCACAACCTACTTTTCCAACATCAAATCCCATCAAGTACAATATCCTAGATCAACTTAAGAAGACCCATGCACAGATATCAATCTTGGAACTATCAAGGCTATCCCCGCACATAGGGAAATCCTAGAGAACACTTTGTCTTCATCATCCTTCCCCAAGGATATTGATACAAAACAATTTCAAGCTATGGTAGGGCATATCACTGACCATCTTCTCACCTTTTCAGAGCAAGACCTACCATCACAGTCATCTCATAATCATGCTTTACACCTTAAGTTCATTATTCATAAGAACAAAGTTAAAAATTCTTATTAGATGGAGGCACTCGTCTGAACATTTGCACCCTTTAGTTGATCAAAAACTTGGGCTATTCAAAAGATACTATTGAGAAATAAAAGAGTACCACCATCAAAGCATATGATGATCAAGAGCAAGTATCAAAAGGCATCATTGCCTTACCCATCCAAGTGGGACCCATCATTAAAAGGACTACATGCCAAGTTTTAGACCTTGATCTTCCCTAAAACATCCTACTTGGCCAACCCTGGATCCATGCACTAAAAGTTGTAGCTTCGACCTATCATCAATGTGTAAAGTTTCCTTTTGAGGGCAGAGAAGTTACCATCCATGGAGATCTTGAACCCTTTTACTACTGCAAGAACCTTGAGGCCAAGTTCTATAAGATCCCCCAAATACCCAAGAATGATGAAGGGCCTACACCATCCTCCTCATTTTTTGACCCATCATCCTTGCATCGACCTCATAAATGAAAACACCTATTGTATAGAACATTCCCAACATCAAAGCAGTGATCTAGGATGATGGTTGTGGAAACTATAAACTAATGAAGGATACCTTTGTCTTGAGAGAGCTACCTCTTTCTCCTAAATTCCATGGGAAACCCACATCTAGCAATGAAGTACTTGAAACAATCAAAATGGTAGCTACCACCTTCACCAAGTGGGGGGATTTGAACCAAGAAGATGTCAATGAGGAGGATGTCTCTAAGCTGCTATATAAGGAAGAACAACCCATCCCTATTATTCCCATGGAAGATGACAATAAAGGCTTGCAACTAATGAAGGGATGGTGCTATAACAAGAATGAGAAGCTAGGATAGAATGATAATTGTTTGCTAGAACCCATTTTTCCTAAGAAATGCCTAAAGAATCTTGGCCTAGGTTGTACTACTAGCAAGGTCACCCTTATTGGAAAAGGTACTACTAAATAGATTGAGGATTCCTCTTGGTTACCTACATCATGTGATATGACCTTAGATGACTTCCCCCTTGATGTTGTTGACCTATTTGAGAATAACTCCCTTTTCATGATATCCATAACATCCTTTGCTTCGAGCAACCAACCGAATGAAATATGCCTAGTATACCCACAACTCATTGACTTGGACCATCAAGGACCATTGATTATAGATTTATTTGAAAATGATGAAGCGATCTAAGAATTCATGGGACTCCATGACAACTTATCATGGGCAGATCACAAAGTAGGTTTTGACATAGAGCTAGACACAGGGGTGTACTATGGGGAGACAATTGAATCCTTCAGTCGCAAAATTGATGACATGCAACTAACATGCAGTCTATCCTGAAGCCAAGCCAATGAAACATAAATTAAGGAAGATGCACACTCATATCTGCCATTATAGAGTAGGGGAACTATAGCCCCCCCTTTATATAGTATAGTTGGGGTTCTATAGCCCCCCCCTTTATATAGTATAGTAGGGGTTCTATAGCTAGATAGGGTCCCTCATGCTTTGCCATAGGAACGCAGAGTCCATATCATGGGGAGGAGGATTTCTTGCTATTGATTGCTCGAGGAAATGACAAGACGAAAAATCTTGGCAGCATTCACGAGTCACTCCTTCAACTATCCTTAAGAGAGCCCAGGCCGATCAGACCTCTCTGCAATGGGCACTCTTGGTGAAACTTGAGTTAAAAAAAGATTCTTGACATTGGATTTATCCAACGTATAGATTATCCTAAGTGGGTTTCAAACTTGGTACCAGTCTCCAAACCCACTAGGGGCATCAAAATATGAACGAATTTTAGAGACTTAAACAAGGCATGCCCGAAGGATGGTTTCCCTCTTCCTAACATCAACCTCATTGTGGATTTAATAGTTGGGAATGAAATGTTGTCACTCATGGAAAAAAATTTAGGCTATAATCAAATCATGATCACCAAGGAGACAAAACTGCATTTACTTGTCCATGGGGAACCTATTGCTGGAACATGATGCCATTTGGGCTGAAGAACATAGGAGTAACCTATCAAAGAGCAGTGACCCTTATCTTTCATGACATGATCCAAAAAATAGTCAAAGATTATGTGGATGATATTTTGGTCAAATCAAGGAAAAGGAATGAGCACATAGAAGTCTTGGAACCCATCTTTGACAAACTCGCAGAATACAAGGTACAACTAAATCCAAAAAAGTGTCTTTGGGGTTACATCAGGGAAATATTTTGGCTATATCGTCTCACAAAGAGGGAAGAAATTGATCCAACAAAAGTAAAAGCCATAATTGACATGGAACCGCCACAAAAATTGAAGCAAATGAGAGGATTACAAGGAAGATTGCAGTCCGTTAGAAGGTTCATAGCATAATTATCAAATAAAATTCACCTTTTCTCGCATCTTCTCCATAAAGAAATAACTTACAAGTGGGATGAGAAGTGTGATAAAGCCTTATATTATAACAAAGACTACCTATTGACACCTCCAATGCTCATGCCTCCGATATCGAACACACCATTGATCTTGTATATCTTAGCAACATCAGTAGCACTAGGTGCTCTTCTAGCACAACATGATGAAAATAGAAAGGATAGAGTCATCTATTACATTAGCAGGACCTTGGTAGGATATGAAATGAACTATTCATCCATTGAGAAAGCATGCTTAGCAGTGGTTTTCTCTTCACAAAAGTTTAGACATTACATGTTGTCACATCAAATCAAGCTTATTGCAAAGATACACCCATTGAAATACCTGTTATCCAAAGCAACTCTCACTGGGCGAATGGCCAAATGGATAATGATCTTAACTAAATTTGACATAGAGTATGTGGAGCACAAGGAAATCAAGGGAAAAATGACCATAGACTAACTAGCAGAGGCACCTATCTATGCATATAATCCATTGATATCTGAATTCCCTGATGAATTAGTATTTTGTGTCAATACAACATATTAATGGAAAATGTACTTTGATAGATTGTTCACCCAACATGGATCAGGGGTGGGTATCCTCTTTATCACCCTTCAAGGTGATTGCATTTTGGAGTCATACTAGCTATCATTTCCATGTACTAACAACATTGATGAGTACAAATCCCTAATCATCGGTCTAAGGATAGCAGTTCAGTGGTAGATACAAGAATTATAAATCTATGGAGACTCATAGTTGGTTATCAACCAAGTCAATGATGACTACCAAACTAAGGATGAAAAGCTTAGTCCTTATAAGAATATGGTAGAGAGTCTCAAGGACATTTTCATTGACTTTTGAGTAGATTCCTCGCATGAACAACCGAGCAGCAGACGCTATGGCAACAATTGGATCATTGTTAGACATGTCGCACAACGTCCTTCAATGCAAATTCTTTGTAGAACAACTTCTCGTACCAACTTTTGAAATCCCTGAATCTAAATTTGTGTGTCATCGTTGGTCCTGGATCCCCGTGGTATCATGACATATTCATCTACCTTAGCATAGGAAGCCTCCCATCCGATATCACCTCTAATCTTAAAAAGACCTTTGTTAAGAAAGCATCTTGATTCGTGATCCTAGGTGATATCTTATATCGCCAAAGCATCGAAGGGACATTACTACAATTTCTTAACCAAGAGGTAGCCTTGACCGCTTTAACAAAAGTACACGATGGCATATGTGGTTCCCATTCTAGTGGTATGACTTTAGCAAAGAAACTGTTGAGGATGGGGTACTACTGGCCAACCATGGAAAGGGAAGCCCATTAGTATGTGCAGAAGTGTGTCTAGTTTCAATAGCATGGAGATCTGATTCATGCTCCACCTCAGGAGTTGCAACCAATGGTCACACCTTAGCCTTTCTCGTAGTGGGGGGCTTGACCTCATAGGAAAAATCACTCCAACCTCATCTAACGACCACAAGTTTATCATAATAGCCACAAAGTACTTTACCAAGTAGGCCAAAGCCATTCCTATGACCTACATAACGAAGAAGAAAATTGCTAAGTTTATCCTGAATTGCATCATTTTTTGTTATGGTGTTCCATAAACCCTTATCTCAAACAACAAAACACCCTTCAAGAATTAGGATGTGAAAGAGCTATGTCAAAGATTCAACATCCAACATTGATTCTCTACCCTGTATTACCCCTAGGGAAACAGTCAAGTTGATGCTACAAACAAAACCATTCTACAAGTCCTAAAGAATACGGTCAATGAAGTTGGCCATGACTGGCATGTATAGCTAAATCCTACCCTCTGGACCTATTGGTGTAGGAGCACTTGTTTGATTTATTGCCTCCATAAGGCCATTTGTAAATAGTTGCTTTATTTTGTGTATTGGGTCTTATAATAAGGTTGATAAAAACATTTTAGAGGTTTTTAAGTCTTAGGAAGTCATATTTTAAGTCATTTATCAAATAATGTTTAAAGTTGTTCCATATTGTAAAAATTGTCAAAAGTGCAAAATTAGGTAGATGAAGTGTCATTAAGGTGTTTTGTCAACAAACTAATCAAAAGGTGGTTGAAAATAGTTGGTTTTGGTTGGAAATTTATAAAGACACCCTCCAAAACTCGAATTGGGGGTTGGAGACACTATTTTTGAAGTTTGATGAATGGCAACCTCAAATTTTATGTGCATTTTCTGATTTTTATATTGTTTCCAGGCTGAAGTTGTGCTTCGTACGGCCTAGTATGGACACAAATAATGGAGTATCATATATGGATGGAAATATCTTTGTTTATATTTTCCAATTAATTTTGTCTCATTGAATTTTATTGAGTTTTGTGGAAGATATGACTATTTTGGTGAGACTGCCCTATTCTAACAATATTGTGCACAATTTACAGTCTAAAAAATATGATGGTACGGATTGTAAAGTCTATATTTTGGATCTAAAACAAATTGGATTTTGTTTCCATGTGAATATAATCTCATTTTCTTCAAGTCTCATCAAATTTCATTAATATTTTAATAAGTTATGACCATTTTTGTGAGGGTAGGTCTAAACCCTACCTAGGGTTTGGAGTTTTGGGGAAAATGCAATAACTTTCTTTTCCACCATTGGATCTTCATAAAAATTGGAGGAAAGGTCTATAACTATGTTTTATTCAATATCACCAGAGTGATTGGATTCATTAATTTTTTTGTGGAAGTTATTAATTACTGTTTGTTGCATTAAATTGTGGGCTACCATAGTTATGTTTCCAATGTGATATAGAATGCCTAATAGCATGTGTTATACAAATATTGCTTTGAATTATTGTTGAAGGTTTGTGAGATATGTTGTTGAATCCTCCTATCTTTGCATCAAATTGGTATCAGAGCTCAGGAAAGATTTGGGCTGGTGAGTTGTAGTTGTGGTTTTGTGTTTGGTGTTGTGTTGTGGTTGTATGCAGGTTGAGAAGAGAACCTGGTTGGTGGAAAAAAGACTAGGTTGAGGATGAGTGGAAAGGACCTAGGTGAGGCTGAGAAAGTTGAAAAAAGTGAGTTGTGAAGCAAGGAGAGACTTTATGAAAGATGGAGAATTTGAGAAGGAATTTGCAGACAGGGGAGGAAAGAAAGAAGAGGAAAAGGCAAGAGAAGATGGACAAAGAAATTACTGAGTTGAAGCAAGAGTTAAATAGATTGGAAAAAGAGTTTCAAGAATCTATGAAGAGGATAGAACAAATGATGAAACAAGAGAAAAGTTGGAATTTTACATTGAAAAGGAAGATGGTTTGGCCTATAAAGAATATTGTGAAAAGAAGAAAACACAAGAAGATGAAAGAGGAAGAAGAAGCATATGAAGATGCACATGAAGAATTCCTAGATGAAGAAAAAGATGTTCCTGAGCATGAAGATGAAGAAGAAGCTGAGATGAAGAACCTGATTTTAGAGGGAGAATATATTGAGTTGGTGTCAAGATTTGAAAAATAAATGATCAAGGATGAATTTCTTTCGGAAACCTATAGAGAGTTGAAGAAAGATGGAGGTATTGTGGTAGAAGCCATATTTCATTTCTTTATTGTGCTAATATTTTGGACAAGAAACAAATTGTAGGTTAAGGTGCAGCATATTGAAGAAGAAAAAAAGAAGGTTTAAAATAAAAAGGAAAAAGTGAAAAGGAATTGGAAGATCAGGAAGAAGACAATTCAAAGGGGCTTGAATTCTTTTTCCCCTGGGAGTTTGGTGCAGGAGCACTTATTTGATTTCTTGCCTCCATAAGGCCATTTGTAAATAGTTGTTTTATTTTGTGTATTGGGTCTTATAATAAGGTTTATCAAACCATTTCAAAGGTTTTTAAGTCTTATGAAGTCATATTTTAAGTCATTTGTCAAATAATGTTTAAAGTTGTTCCATATTGTAAAAATTGTCAACAGTGCAAAATTAGATAGATGAAGTGTCATTAAGGTGTTTTGTCAACAAACTAATCAAAAGGTGGTTGAAAATAGTTGTTTTTGGTTTTAAATGTATAAATACACCCTCCAAAACTCGAATTGGGGGTTGGAGACACTATTTTTGAAGTTTGATGAATGGCAACCTCAAATTTTGTGTGCATTTTCTGATTTTTATATTGTTTCTAGGCTGAAGTTGTGCTTTGTACGGCTTGTTATGGACACAAATAATAGATTATCATATATGGATGGAAATATCTCTATTTATAGTTTCCAATTAATTTTGTCTCATTGAATTTTATTGAGTTTTGTGGAAGATATGACTATTTTGGTGAGACTACCCTATTCTAACAATATTGTGCAAAATTTACAATCTGAAAAATATGATAGTACGGATTGTAAAGTCTATATTTTGGATCTGAAACCAATTTTATTTTGTTTCCATGTGAATCTACTTTCATTTTCTTCAAGTCTCATCAAATTTCATTAATATTTGAATAAGTTATGACCATTTTTGTGAGGGCAGGTTTGAACCCTACCTAGGGTTTGCAGTTTTAGGGAAAATGCAATAACTTTCTTTTCCACCATTGGATCTTCGTAAAAATTGGAGGAAAGGTCTATAACTATGTTTTATTCAATATCACTAGAGAGATTGGCTTCATTATTTTTTTTGTGGAATTTATTAATGATTGTTCGTTGCATTAAATTGTGGGCTGCAGTAGTTATGTTTCCAATGTGATATAGAATGCCTAATAGCATGTGTTATAAAAAGATTGCTTTGAATTATTGTTGAAGGCTTGTGAGATATGTTGTTGAATCCTCCTAGATTTGCATCACCTATTGAACCAGTATACACACGCCTACAGATGCAACCCCTTTCTCCTTGGTCTACAGATCAAAAGCCATCTTGCCTATTGAGGTTGAGCTTCCATCACTCGAGTATCACTACAAAACCTAATCATTGATGAGGAATACAGAGTATCCCAGTTGAATGAGCTAGAATTCCTGGATGAGCATCGTCTTGATGCCCTTATCCACTTGAAAGTATATCAAAACTGACTAAAACAAAGCTAATAACAAGAAGATCAAATGTTGATCTTTCCAAGTAGGGGATCTTATTCTCAAGCAGAATCAGAAAAATCTTCCAGATCAGAATAGTAAAGGAAAGTTTTAGCCTAACTGGTTAGGTCCCTTTTTCATCACAACAAGCTATGGATTAGGAGCATATCAACTATCAACACCTAAAGTTGAACCCTTGTAGGAACCGACCAATAGTATACATCTTAAAAAAAATTATGCCTAGGCTTGAAGGGTATAAATCTGAAAATGCAATTTTTTTTTATCAAAATCCAAAAAATAAGAAAAAGGATTGAAAAAAATAGTCTACTAATGAAAACCACTTCGGTGGCGCTTTGGGCAAGTACCTTGGTGAAAACCTGGAAAACATGCACCTTACGTAAATAAAGCACCTCCATCTATTATTTGGCTCCTTATCCTATCATTCTTTGTATCACCATCCATCCATCACATCATTCATCCTATTTATTCCATCACCCATCCGCGTCCATATCATGGCTTGATATTGTGAGGTATCGTATCCCCTTTAGTACTACTTGGTGTATTCCTAAGGTTAGTTTGTCCTGCCTATATCGAGGTAGTCTATTGCGTCACGTTGGGGGCAATATTTTTTGGATCATATCAAGTTCTTGTATATCTTAAGGTTATTGGAAATCTCAAAAATCCCAAAAACATTCATAAAACCTCATCAAAATCCAAAAACACTTGTAAAATCATCAAAATCCAAAAAAAATCAAAATCCTATATAGCTAAAATCCAAAAACATTCAGAAAATTGTAAAGTCAAAATCCAAAACATCCAAAACACATCAAAATTCCTAAAAAGGTCAAAACATTGAAAATCCAAAAATAGTAGCATGTCGAACTATGAGTCTTTGAGCTTGAACGTAGGCAAGGCCATCATTGATAAAGAAGAGAACACATATATGCCTAACACATACCAAATATCTTACAAGTTTTACTTTTTTAATTTGTTTAACACAAAAGGTTAGTATTTCACCTATTATATACAACTTGATTTTATCTCTTTTTAGAATCTCAATTTATCTATTTCATAATACATATTTTAGATATTCCCATCTCAAAATTTAGGAAGTTTATTTCCAATTTTACAATATAGCTATATATCCAACATGTATTTTCATAGTTACTCTTATATTGAAGAATCCCCAAGTTCTTCATGTTTTTATATTGATAATTTTAATGTAAATGATCATATGAATAATTATATCTCCACTATTCTTAATTATGATTGATAGTCATATGAGAAAAATAAAGAGAACACATATATGCCTAACACATACCAAAATATCTTACAAATTTTACTTTTTTAATTTGTTTAACACAAAAGGTTAGTACTTTACCTATTATATACAACTTGATTTTATCTCTTTTTAGAGTCTCAATTTATCTATTTCATAATACATATTTTAGATATTCCCATCTCAAAATTTAGGAAGTTTATTTCCAATTTTACAATATAGCTATATATCCAAACATGTATTTTCATAGTTACTCTTATACTGAAGATATATCTCTCTTGGACTAGCAAAGCCTAATTCCAAAGAAGGCATTACTCGCCTCATAAAATTGGTTTGTTGTTGTCCAAGGGTACTCATGTAACAAAGATTAAAAGAGAAAAATCTTCAATTGAAAACATAAGGGCTCTTATTGATGCAACCATTTTGTAGTGCAAAGCGAGTATCAACTTAGGAATATAAAAGAGTACAAAAGTTAACATTGGAAATGTAGTCGTACAAAAATTATTTATTACACATATAGATAGACAAAAGAAAAATATGGATATTGGAATTAGGAACAAAGATGTTGTAGAGAAGAATGTAAACAAGGTTGAAAAAAATCCATCACAAAAGAAAAATTTTCTATGTCAAATACCTTTACATGAAAAAGGTATGTTTTGAGGAACAAACATGTAAACAAATTGGAAAGCAATGTTGAAAATGCTAAAGCAACTAATGCAAGTGAAAACTCAAATCATATAAAGAAAAATTCACATGAAGGGAATGATATAATTGAAGGAGTTGGAAAAGTCATTAGTTAAAAGGGTGTCAAAAATATGATCAAGTAATGCCTTTAATCCCTGATACCCATGACATAACTATAATTTTATCTACTCCTTTGCAAAAATATGTCCTCACTGACATGGTCCTTGCATTGATCCAACTCAAAGGTATATGTACCAATGAGGGAATTACTTAGAATCCTTGAGGGAATTACTTAGAATCCTTGGGCATAGAGAGAGGGAATTTTTTTGTACATCAATGCTCCAACCACATTTGACCATCCAATTAATTATCTACATTAATTATAATGTTAAATCCAATGCTCAAGTGACACCTAATATCTACCTTGGAACAATTTATATAAAAAACCAAATAATTATTTATCCATTTTTTACAACCTTGCTGATAAAAGGGTGGTTGATCCATAATTACTTGTTGGATTTTAGGGCTTAAAGCAATGGCATTCCACTTGAGGTCATGAATCAATTAGGCTTGAAGTATTTCAAGTTTTATAGTAAATATTATGCATTAAGTTCAAGGGAAGTCAATGTAATGTGAAAGTACAAATTGTTGCATACCCTAGTAAATGCTTCATGATAGACATAATCATTGTTGACTATCCAACAAAGTGGGGTATGTTGCTATCAATAAAATGGGTAGCTTCAATAGGTGGCAATATCTAGATGGATTTTTCATATGCCATTATACTATTATATGGAAAATGTGTATGATTGTATAGGGAAAAGAAAATATTTCACATTGTAGAGGACCTAGAAGAAGAAGAAAAATGAGACGCTTTATACATAAGTGAGCTAGGTAACATACTTGAGTTCTTTGATGATAACATTAGTAATCATGCTAACCCCGCTTCATACCATCAACTTCATTGTTGAAAATGATGATATTTGGGATATGTATTTGATGGTGCTTTCTCTAAGGAAGGAAATGGTTCCAATATTATTTGGTGTCACCTAGTGAAACAAGTCACATTTAATTTCAAATTAATTTTTGATAGTACTAACAATATGGTTGAACATGAGGCTTTACTACTTGGTATGAATTTAGCTATATGTATGGTATTAAATATGTAACTGTATATGGTGATTCAAAATTGATTATATCTCAGAGGTTAGAGTTTCATATGTAGCAGAAGAGATTGAGAATTTAGATGAATGTTGTTTGGCACACTATAGAAACATTTGATGCTTTTGATATCAAATGGAGGGATAAAATTAATTTTTATAGCTAATGCCCTTGTTGTCATAGAATTAATTTTTTATGCTTTTTTGATATCACTCCATTACATGTATAGTGTTGAAGTTCTCACCAAACCAAGCTTTCATGGTAACATATACAACTGGTAGGTATTCAATGAAGATGGAAAATAAATCACTTTAAAAATGAGATTATTTAAAGTGATGTTTACTTTGGACCACATAAATTTTTTTTATAGATAAGATACAATTCTAATTTTTAAAATACAATTTTTTTACACCAATATCTAGTGCATGGATATTTTTTCATAATTTTTTGTTACATAATTTTTTTTTAATTAATTTTCCAAGTCAGAGTAATTATAATTTGGATAGAGGTGTACTTCAGCCCGAATAACCTTTTTTGTATTCATTTGAATTAACTTATTCTTTTTTTGTTGGAATAAGGACATCAATACCTAGTGCACATGTATTTTTTAGAATTTTTTTTCTCTATTTTTCTATTTTTTCGTATGTGTGAAACAAAGAACTTGATGTTCATTGAAAATCCTACATTCACGAGAAATAAAAAATAAATATAATAATCAAATTAAACATATTTAAAATTATACTTTTTGGGAAGCTTATAATAAGGGCTACATGCTTACAAAACATAAATTTTAAATGAATTCATTTGATCACCCAAAAGGTAAATCAAAAGTGGTTTTTTATCAGCATTTTGATAGGTGTAGAGGAGACTCGATTATAGGTATGGTTTAAATCTAACAAGGTTCTATCTAAGGGGGTTTGATAAATCCCTCTTAATTAAAATCATTTAAATTGAACCTTTAAAGTCTTAAATCATTGTATTTTCTAAAAATATGTGATTTCAGGCAAAAATCAGGATATCCCAAAAAGTGTAACCCATTATTGTGGCAACACCCTATGATGAGTTAACAACCTATATGGAGGAATTTTTCCACCACACCATTCTTTTTTATCTTTATATTGACCCATTTAGGTAGAAACAAAGATCTATTAACCTTATTCTAGCCCCTTAGATGCATAAATAATCAATGAAGTTAAGAGAGTGGTATAATCAAGTTAATCAGAAATTCAAAATTGGTATCCAGCCTTTTCCCCACGAGATAATAATAAAGGTATCATAAGGCTCTATGTACATTTTAAACATTAAACATCAAGTCCCTTAAGGAAAATTACCCATTACCTAACATGGACCATTTACTACATCGAGTAATAGGTTCAGAGTTGATGCCAGTGATGGATGCCTCTCAAGGTATAATAAAGCTATGGTTAAATAATCTAAAAAACAAAAAATTACATTCAAAACTCAATTGGGTATCTTAATTTATGTAAAGATGCATTTCAAACTCAAGAATGAAGGAGCAACCTTCCAAAGGGAAATAGATGTTTCCTTTGTTGGTTTGATGAATGAGATCATTGTAGTTAATAAAGATGATTTAACTACCTATTATAAGGATTTGAATGACATTATAAACACCTAGAGTTGATTTTCTAATGGTGATTAGAATATGGGATTTCCTTAAATCCTAAAAAATGTGTATTTGGGCATATAGCATCCAAGAAAGGAGTGAGGATTGACCCTAAAAGAGTTAAATTAATCCTTCTTTGGACAAATTAACTTTGTTAGGAGGTTTATTCTTGATCTTTCTAAGAATACTAAGGTTGTTTTGAAGTTTCTCAAGAAAGGACAATCAACCATCTAAGATGAGGAATCAATTGAATCTTTCATGGAAATTAAGGATTCTCTTAAAAGGCACTAGTATGGTAAGCTTTGATATCTTAAATCCTTTTCAATTATTTTATTTTGCTTCCTTCTACATTATTATTGTTTTTCTTCATAAAAAATATTGATGGGTATGAAAAAAAAATAAACTTATTTACTAAATCATTGCAAAATGATGAATCAAACTACTCCATCGAGGAAAAAAATGTTTTTCGTTCTTATTAAGGCTATTAAAAAAATCTAAGAATTATCTCGTAGGAGCTATAATCATTAAATATGTGCCTCATACTATTGTAAGAGACATGTTCGTTTAGTAATAATTTTTAGTAAAAGATGTAGGTGGATTAACAAGAATGAAAAGTATGATATGGAGGTGCAAACTATAAATCTAGCCAAAGGTCAATACCTTACCAAGCTAATGATAGAAACAAAATTGGATGTGATATAAGTATACTAGATAAATTATGATTCAACATATTTCCCTTTCCCTTTGAAGAATGATTTATGGTACAAAGACATAGTTGTTTATTTATAAAACATTGGTTGTCCCCTAGGACTAAATGGCCATCAGAAGAGAACCTTAAATTTGGCTTCCCAAAGGTATGTTTTCTATGATGACAATTAATTTGGAGGAACCATGATGGATTGCTCCTCAAATGTTTAGAGTTGGAATGGATTATCAAAGTTATCAATGAATGTCTTCAAGAGTTTTGTGGGGGATATTTTATGTCAAATACTACTACTCACAAGGTAATTAGAGTAAGTTACTAGTGGTCCACATTGTTCAAGTATGTGGCCAAAGTTGTTAGGAAGGGTGATACTTAAATTGTATTTCTATGAAAGATAAAATTTCTAGGTGCACTCCTATTAAAATTACTCATCTTAGGCCCTATATTCATAGAAATTAAATTATCAAACTATTGGTTGATAGTGTTCTAATTTAATTTTTTTGGAAAGATAGATAATAGTTTAAGATTTGAACCTATATATATTTTAGTTTGATACCAATGGATGAAGTATTCATTATTTTATGATAGAATTTTTAGGAATTCACACATATAGAACCCAAAAATTAGTGTTTTAGTCAAAAGTTGTCAAAATTGTGATATATACCATGATATTGTGGTCTTGACTTAGAATCATGATACCAAAATAAGAATTGTAGTACGAACATTGAAATCATGATACTAACATAATAGATATATTCCTATCCATATACACTTTTTCATAAAATTGACTTATTAGATCTCAATAATAGATCTTATACTAGCCTTTGGAAATTGAACATAACTTTTAACACGCTAGAAATTAACAAAATAAAGTTTTAGTTGTGTCCTTAGCATACAATTTAAGGTAAAAAAATTTGAAATCACACAAGTACTCTAATAGGCTTATATAACATTCAATAATAATATAACTGATATAAATTTAGACTAACATCTCAAGTCTAGATCTAAGACATAAAAGCAAGTATATTTCTAAAAAGTACATTTCCCAAGGTGAAAATATAAAATTTGTTGAATCAGTCATAACCAATCAAATAATTGAACACTCATAATCAAAATTTTGATACAAGTTTGTATTCAATTCACTAAAACATAATTTGTTGGATAATCAAGCATTAGTTCTAGACTTCAATTAGTTAATTTTTTTTCTTTTATTTCTCCATAGTCTAAAAAATTCTCATATTATTTTCTCCATGGAATTTATTTTTTGAGTTTTTTAATTTTTATCTTCTACTATACCGATGCAAATTTTACTTTATTTGTCACTTTTCAAGTAACAAAATTATAATTTCTTCAATCATAAGTTAGGTTTCAAATCTTCTCATGGTCATCAATGTCATTTCTAGTCAATATCTTTGTAGGGTCAATTAAATAATCTTTTTATCACATGTAATGAGGAAAATATTGGAGCTTGGATGATAGAGAAAAGGTAAACTTTCAACTCCCCAAAATAATTTTTTTTTGTTTACTATAAAGGTTTTCATCTATGTAAATAGTTTTGACAATGTTTGGATTCCAAAATATATGGTTTTATAGATAAGCACGTGCTTGATAAAGGAGGGACATGATGTTTTAAAGTTTAAAAAAAAATATGTCTCAATATATGTCTCAATATATGAGTGCATGACCAATTGAAGGAAAAAAATACATATGCAAGGTTAAAAGTGCATCCTTATAATGAGGTCTATACCATTTTAAACTTTGGTAGGTTTATAATAGATAAAAAAAGTGTCTTACTATATATGAGTGTGTACACCAAAGGGAGTTGGAATTTTTTTTAAATATTTCTAAATGTTAAAAATTTTGGTGTTCAAAGTTGTTGGGTCCCAAATACCTAAATCTAGGTCATTCTTTGAGCATCAAGGGTGTCAAACTTAGATAAACTAACCTCTAATTTATGATTAGGTAGGAAAGCTATGGACCAATTGTTGAAAGTGGGTAATATTTCCTTTACTTCAAGATTATCTATGCTCAAGAGGGCTTCCCTAGATTTATCTTTAACAAGATTTATTACAACTAAAGATGTGTAAATATAAAAACATGTAGGGGTACCTTATGTATGCTTGGCCCCAAAAATGTATCACTACCTATTACTCAAGACTTCTTATTAAAATGATAAGAGCATAATTGCACAACTATAGATGTGGATATGTTAAACATTATTCTCCAAGATGCTAATACTTATGAATTACTAAAGATAATTCCTTAGTTATAATAGTGAATCATGAAGTGCATACTACTTGCTCGTAATCTACTAGTATGCGATGTTTTTTATTTGAGTGCATGGTGGATCAATACTTCTAGGAATGATACCCATCCATTGGGTTGTAGAGTCACAAAAAATCATGAGAGACAACACAAACAAATCAAAATGATTGAGCTGTGAACATACATACATCACAAATAATGATATCAAGAAACTAAACATTCTTTGTTATTCATCCCATATTTTAGAAATTTATATGCAATGGATAAATGAACATCAAAAATCATGTAATGCATTATAATGTTGTCTCATTCATCAAATATTCATTATATTCATACCAACAAAGTGGCAAGAGGAAAAACTAAGCTAAAATTTCCTAAAAGAGCCACAAATGGAATTATGGATATATTTAGCCACACTAATCATTTACAATATTAACCTTCCTAATATTTTTAAAATATGTTATTCTAATGGAAACTATATTTATAGGATTTGAAACCCTAGAATCTCTTTCAACTTGCAATCACATGGAAGAGATAAAATGATTGACCTTTTTCTAGAAAATGAACTAGCGTATATTTAACACTTTGTTGGTTTCTTTATCACTTTAGGAATCAAGAACTACAAGTCCTGAACATGGCATGGGAGGAAAGATTGTATCTAGAGAAGTGTATGAGTTTGATGGATTGAATAGGTGATAGAAGTATTGTGATATGGAACTCAACGACCATATTAATGATAACATGGCCATGCTCATCTTACATCACTTGAAGCTGCATGCAAATCTACTCCCTTGAGATATAAAAATATTTTTGGGAGGGAAAACCCTGGATTAATTGTGACATAAAATGTGGTCATTAAACATGACCTAGGTCATATAGGGAGGTAGATAAGAGTGAACATTGTGAAATGTGAGAGTTGTAAAGTTTTAGTGATTGCAGGTTGAGGATGCCTCATAACCCATACTAGAGACAATAAAATAAAAAAAACTCTTACATCAATGAATCTAAAAAGATATATGAAGGGAATAATTGGGATCTAGGGGTAAAGGATATCATAAAATCCATACTTGTTAGGGATCGAGGATTGAGAGCACATTAAACCTAATGCCCAAAGTAGGAAAATAAAGGTATCTTCACACCATTGACTCTAGAAGAATACATTGAAGAAATTTATTAGGATTAGAGGATCAAGGATACTAAGTAATTCATTCCTCTAGACATGTATATAAAGAGAGGTCCAAACTCATAAACCTGATAAGGTAACATGGTGAAAAGGATTAGGGATCAAAAGTTTAGAATACTTAATAACCCATGCCAAGAAGTACCATCTTAGAGGTATTCCCACATATCCAAATTTAGAAATATATAGAAGGAAATATCAGAGGTTAGGGATCAAGGGAATCAAATAAATAATGCCATAAAATGTGTAGGTAAAGTGATGGACAAAACTATGAATCTGAGAAATAACATAGTAAAAGGATTAAGAATTAGGGATTGAGGATAACAAGGAATTCATCCTTTAAGGTATGGGATCAAAATGATGATTGAAACTGTAACTATGAAAAGGTACTCAGTGTAAAGTGTTGGAGTGGGGGTTTCAGGAAAAGAATTCCAAGAAGAGAAAGTAAAAAAAATTAACCAAGATTAGGGAAAAAGTAGGGGTCAAGGGAAAGGTTGTCAATATGGAAAACTCTAAAACTTTGAAACTCCACCCATTATTTAGAAATTGAATTAGGGACCTCCTCACTTATAATTTTTAGGACCTTTACAATTTATAAAACATGATATGCATGTGGGGGATTATGGAAAACAACACTTAGGAAAATTTTAACTAAGAGAGACCCATTTGGAGTTTTCTTAGATTGATTAGAACTAATGATGCAAAGAAGACTACATGCACAAAGGGGATAGGATTCAAGTAGGATTGGACATATTCAAATTGAGTGCCAACACTTTATCTATTTGGGGATATGTGTCTCTTTTAGGCCAACAAGAATGCAAATATCTATAGGAGCATATCACAAAAAGGGACAAAAAAGAGGGGACCAAGAGAATCACACTTCATCATAACCAATAGGATTAAAATTGCACAATGGAACAAAAAAACAATATTGTACAAGGTAGAGTCATTACTTACAAGAATTACTACTAATTTATAGTATCATGAATATGCAACCTCACAAGTTTTTTGGCCAAAATCTTGTGGTAGTATGCATTATGACCATACCACCTAGCAAGTTAATATGGCCAAACCATGAGCCAAATTCTCATCCATTTCAAAATTTTGAGTAGCAATCCATTATGATATTTTCATATCTTCAATGCATACTGTTGGAGATACAACTCAAATGTTCCCTACTAATCAACATTCCATCAAGGGGTATACTTCGTGTTCTCCAAGCTAAATGTATCATCCTTGGACCTCGAAACATATTTGAGGTGGAAAAAGGTGGATGCATGATTAAAATCTGCCCCATGAACTTCCATTGTATCGAAAATTTCACCAATATCTTCTTGATATGTCATCTTATGATTCCACGATACACACATCTATTTTTCATGATGTGAAGACTTGTTGATCAATATAATAGGTTGTTCCTACCCATCTTTATTATTATGAAGTATAATAGTAGTAGTAGTGTAGGATGTGACAAATGGAAAAAGATTCCTTGATTTACATACATGCATTGGTTGGTTCCTTACTCCAAGTGATTGGTTCTTCATTAGTATCCTTGATAGGAGCAAGATAAAGGAGGAAAATAGTAATGGTATAATCTTCTTCATAATGATGTACTAAGAGAAAGTCAGGATCAACATCAATGGATGGC
>VDFB02141592.1:0-17168 GCA_007258455.2 Sequoia sempervirens
ATATATATAAATATATGTATTGACAAAATTTCGTATTGCATTTCCAAAAAGAGGGGGTGATTTTGTAGTAGGGGTCATTAAACATAGAGAGTAAATATGATAATACAGAGGGCCTCAATCACTTCTTGCATTTGCTCAATATGCACTAGAGAGAAAATATGTTCATTATACTCCACACAATGAGCGAATGTCTCCATGTTGTTTCTTTCAAGCCGGTGTGCATCAGAGTAACAACTTGGATGAATCTTTCATTTTGGAGTGCATAGGAGATGCAAATAGCATCGCCAATCAGGCCCACATGAGGATGAATGGAAAGTCCTCTCAACACATCTTCAACATTTTGTAGGAATCATGGGCGAACTAGATGCTTAGTAACTCGCAAATCCCACCTGAACAGTCCAAAAGTGTATACAATGTTATATAGGAAACACTCAAGTAGGGTAATGTTATGTACATGAACTTGTGCTAAGAAGTTCTCACCAATCACCTTATAGATGACTTATTCTTCCACATCACTACAGATGATGAAGACTTCCTTCAACCAATCCTACACTAGCATGTGAACAATGCTACATTCAACACCTTCAATAGTCATGAAGTGACTCTCCACAACTATCTCATTTGAAGAACTTGACATGCTTAGAGACATATCTATCATTATGTAGAATTAATGGGATGTATTGGATTTATAGAGTGGCAAGGGTACAAATGGTGGAGCTTTGATTGAATCAATAAATGCAAGAGTACACACAAGTTGCTTCACTGTAACTAATTCAAGTGTGGTGATGCGATGAAGATCTTGTTGATCGGATTCAAGTAGCCTCGACATTTAAGGAGTTGCATGGAATAGTCTAGGTGACATACTAACGGTCATGGAGAAGTTAAAGTGGTGATTATTTCACATGAAGAAGGCCATGTGGTTTACTTATATCAAGTGATGTTTCATTCCTCCATCTTATCAATTGGAAAATAGGATGCAATTGTAACCATCCCCAAGAATATAAATTAATGCAAGGAATTTGTCATAATTTGAAAAGATTAATTGATTTCGACCAACTTAGTTCAATTGCATAGCAATTAACAACCAAGAAGCCATTTTAAGGAACCTTGACCCTTACAAGTCAGGAATGTATAAATATGTTATCTTTTGACATTGAAAGGGTTCAACATTTTGATCCCCCTTGCACTATGATGCATGAGTGAGACATGATCTTAATAAAGGATCAAATTTTTCATTTTCAATTCATTTTCTGTGAATGTTATTGTCTGTGTGCAGTAATTTGAATTAAGTGTCAATTCTTGTGAAAAATTTTGTGAGCTTTGAAAATCATTTAAATATATCTTTCCTATGAGAATGCAATGTTCAATGAAATTTATTTCATTTATTTACAATTGATGGTTGGAATTACATTGAGTAGAGTCTACAAGTGTTAAATAGTCTGATCTGTGAGTCACGATACTAATTATTTTCTAGTCTTTTATTTTTGTAATAATTAGTTTGAACATAAGTTCCTCGCACTTGTTTCATAGCTATGAACATGTGTTGGATTTCCTTTTCTGCTTTCTGGTTAAAAGCATATCTTGAGTTCATATATCTCAAAAATAAAAAATTGTATTAGAAGAGGGAGTTGTACCTAGATTAAAATTTAGAGGAAGATTACCAATGCAATGATGATCTCTCCAACTGTTGTGAGCTGATTTTATCCTTCTTAGGCATTATAGAGTTATTTTTATGTTCATTTTGATAAAGGACAAATATGTTCACTAACAACATACATCAAACTCTAAGTGAAAACTAGTGTGTCATGACTTGACTATCAAAGCCTTGGGATAATATTTTTTTCCTAGATTTCAAACTATTTCAAGAGATAAGATTTTGTTTGTAAATTTTGTGTTATGTGTTTATACAAACCGCATCAACATCTAGGACTATGTGAACCCTTTCAAGGTTCCTATCACGTGAATCTAGAGGAGATAGAGATGGGGTCAATTAAGGAGGCTTAAAATTAGGAAGTAGTGGAATGGGATTGGGATGCTTAGGGTTGAGATCAAATAGGGAAACATGATCTTGAGGTATTGCATGCCAATGGTGCTTGTGATCTCTCATAAGTTGGTTACATCTAGTATGAGATTGAAAATTGAATATAGGAAGAGTAGGGTCTAATAAAATGGGTTTCTTTCCTTTCTCTATTAGAGGGATAAAAGGAGGGACAAAAAAACCATTAGAGATAGAAAACTATAGGTTCATGAGGAGGATCTTGAACCACATGTGTTACTTCCTTCAAAATACAAAATATGCAAGGGAAGGAATAGAAGAAAACACTACAGGGTGAGAGAATGGAAGTAAAGGTTTATGTAATAATGGTGGCTTTCTCCTACAACCAAAGAGGCAAAGGAAGGAAAAAAGGCCGGAACTAGAGGCCTCAAAAACTAGAGTAATGCGAGGGTGTCCCAACAAGGATTTCTTTCCTCTCATAATTGAAGAGGTGGGTAGAGGAACACAAGAAATTGGCAAAGGATGAGAAACTAAAGGTAAAATAACCACGGAGAGGGGAAAAAAGGACCACTATATAAGAATGGTATCTAACCTCTTTGAATTTTTTATAAGATTTAAATAAGAAATAAATGTGGAATAGAGAGGTCCTATGGGGGTAAAACAAAAGTAATCTAAGGAAAATTTACCATGCTGGATGAGAGTGGCTACAATCCATAATGGCACAAATTATATACAAAAATCCATTATGTGGGAACTATAGGCACTTATATGAGCAATAGAGATGATGACTTGCATCAAGTGAACCATGGGAGCTCCGACTTCAAATAAAGGAGATTAGAGTTAGGGATGACAAAGAAGGGGACATCCAAGGCTTTTGAATCTAATTATATAGGAAGGGTGATTGAACCTAAGCTAGACATGAAAAGTTAGTAGTGGTTTTGTATAAATACTTCCAGTTGCTCATACTTATATCTATACATATCATGCACATATATAAATTCATTTATGAATATATTTGCAATACTAATGGGCTCAATTAGTACTCCTAGGATGAATTTCCCATCAAAATCAACAAGAATGTATAGAGGTTCATCATATATATCCATAGGAACATTAGAAAAAGAGAAAGCGATGGTAGGTTTGGTGATAACCCAATATCTAGGGACTCATGGGTAGACATCCACCATACCTTCAATATCTACAAAAGGGGAAGGGGACCTACCAATGCCACATCTTGCATAAGAAAATTAGGAGCATGGTTTGTCTTAGTGAACAAATTTTTATTTATGAAAATAAATTGATTATTAAATCCATTTTCCCATTAGATAAAGACAAAGTTTCTAACAATTGGAGAGATCACCATTTCATTGGTGATTTTTCTTTGAATTTTAGTGAGGTAAAAATCCCTCAAATGGTTCAACTAACTTTATATAAGTATGATTTTAGCTAGAAAAGGTAGACTATCATTGGTTCATAACTATGATACGGATATGACAAAACTTAAAATGACTGTCACTAACATTTTAATACAAATATTAAGATAACAATGACCGAATAAAAAATATTTTAGATAAGATTTCACTTGATTCCAAAAGTGAACGAACATAATGTAATAAAGTATTTGATTCACAAAGGAAAGAAACTTAACTATTTAGTCAAGTCTAAAGACTCATACATAAACACAACATTACATTAAAATCCAATGCTCACAGATAACTTAGAAGAACTCTAGAATGAGTGATTTCAAAATGTTCCTTCTTTATTTTCCTCTACAACATAGTATAATTAGAAAACCAAAGTTCAAACACTGCAAATTTCCTTATAATGTATATTTATAGATCCTCATTCTTGGATATTTTTAGTTAATGTAACCACCTTCTTTCTAAGCACGAGTTTCATGAATCATTACCCAATTCTTACATAAATGAGCCTTATGAGAACTTATGAATATTTTAGGAGCATGATAATTACATCTCTCTTTTCGATTTAATTTTGACAGGCTTAGTGTATTTTTTCTCCTTGTATGCAAGCCTCATAGCTTCTTGTACATGTGGAAAACTTGCAACCTCCAAACTCAACATTTAATTACACATCCCTTGGTGATCACATTCATGCAAATTGGTTTAATTAAGAGATTTCTTCTAACATCGAGGCTCAATTAACCATAATTACATTAATCACATCACATCATTTGCTATGTTCATTAAATTCAAAATAATTGGTAGCACGTGCTTGCATCATTAGTTTCCATTAAGAAAATTCCCCGTGAATTATTTTATAGATGAGATACCCATTCCCATTTTCCCTACAAATTGGGTATAAATGCCTTCATTCTTTGTATACACACTTCATTGCAAAGATGTGGAGCACCTCCAATGATGCCACTTCTAAGAGTGATTTTTTGGTAATTGATGGAATATAGTGCAATTCGACGAGGATATTGATGGCGGACCAACTCAAAGAAGTGTTTTTGATAAGAAGAAATGTGGAGGAAGGAGTCATTAGGAAGATGATTGGAGAAAAATTCCTTGATTAAGTTCATGTGCATAACTCTGCACTTCTAGAGTGCTTCCTATATAATTTTATCTGGACCTCCAACAAGCTAAGATGGGGCACTAGAGCCACAAAGAGGTTGGTGAGACCAACCTATCTAGCTAGTGTGGAAGCTGCCCTGGGATGACTTAGTGAGTACCCATGTGAAGGATTGGTGGGTGATGTCATTTGTATTGCTACCTCTTGGAAACAAGCAATCCAAACAATTTGCTTCTCTCCTCCATGCTAGACTAGAGAGAAACATGATGGAAACATTCACTTACTTTGTTGAATTCAATGAAAAACTATTTTCTCTAGTGTAGATTGAGAAACGTTGAGAGGTGGTGGAGGGAATCTGTATCTTGATGTTTTCTCTTTGTGTTTAGAAAAATATACTTAAAAACTCTTTTTTGACAATATAATATATATACTTGTTTATGCATATTATTTTTTCAATATAATGTGATGAATTGGTGTTTTCTACTTTTACTCTCATGTATGTCAACATTTCTATTTTTGCAATGTGATAAACTCTGGTAATCTTTGATTCTATTGGTAATCTTTGATTCTATTTAATTTTCATCTATGATTCTCATTTTTGGCACTATAGTCCTTTGTTTAATAGAACTTTGAACAAAATATAATGACTTCAAGAGTAAATGAACTAATGTTGGGTCCCAATGAGGTTTTGAGAAACTTTTCAAAATCTGAAAAGGTTTTGAAAACCCTTATTTTTACCGCTTCATAGTCTTTCTTTAGCATAAGCCGAAACACTTAGTCATTCTTTAAGGAGGGACTTCAAAGTTGAAACAAAGAAGCTTTGGTCGTCAGATATGAGATAGGTTTTTGAAACCCTATCGAGAACCAAGAAAGGTTTAAAAAACTTTCTAAAGTATTAAAATAGTGTTAACTTTGCATATAGCTTAAATTTTTTTCCTTTCAGTCAACATCTGACAATGTTGTGAAAACTATTTCAAACTTTGACACTGTTTGCTGAACTTGATAAAATGACAACCTTTATATTTAACTTTGCAGAGTTGGGAAAATGTGGGGTTGTGACAACCATAGCAAAACCCAACAAGGTTTTGAAAATTCTCTTGATAAAAAATGGTGAGATCAAGACATTCAAATGGAGAGTGCATAGGAGATCTAATGAATACAAAGGCTGAGAATTCTAGGTTTTATATTTCTGTGTTACACAATTTTGTGCATATTTTTCAACATAATTTTTCTTCCATAGTCTAGATATAATTAACTAATCTTAAATACTAATGGCTTCTTGCTATGATTTCTCAAAATCACACACTTTATCTTGCTTCAAAATAAATGGTACATCATGATGCAGTGTAATAATAAAAATATTAAACTAGTTTTGATTACTTGGTTGGTTAGAATGAGGGATCCACTTCAAAATCTTGTTGAAATGGTCTATAAAGTCTCTGATTGGCTCTTCTACTTCTTTCTTAATCTAGAAAAAATGACATAATTAGGAACCAACATTAACCATAGATTTAAATCTACTAAGAAATTTTTTCTTCAAGCTATTCCAGTTTGTAATGCATCCATATTCCAAGTTCTTAAATGATTCTGTAGCACTTTTAATGAGGCTTTAAAAAAATAGTCTCACGAACATATCTTCTTCTTGGACTCCTAGGATTCCACATGCAATAATGAATTCCTAAATATGATTATCAGGGTCTTGTGAGTTCTCTCTAGTAAACTTTGAAAAATATCTTCTTGATCTTAGAGGTAGGACTATGTATTGGGGCAAGGCCAAGGGTCCAAAATGGGTCCTCCAAGGCTAAGTTACAACGAAATCCATAATGCAAGCCAAAATCTATTACAAAAGGAAAGTTCACAGAGTCACCATCTCTCATTCAAAGGAACAAAAATATTTCTTTTGGGGCCTTTTCCTTATCTTTGCACTTCTTCATGAGTCAATTCCTAGGTGGTGCATTTTGATCTTGAGGGGGATTCTAGTGAATATTTTTATTGTGCTAAGGATGAGGATTCCTCACAATGATTATGCTAGGAAACCTCTCTATATCTCTTTCAAAAACCACTATTGGTTGTTGTGCAAGTTCTTCTTCTTCCAAAATAAAGTTTACCATCATATAATATGCATCATTTCTATTGCGTCTCTAGGATAATGTATTTAATTGAGAGATGTTGTCTTCCTATTCTATGTGAACTCAATCAAGATTTGGCCCAACACAATGAAAACATTCTCATGCAGTAGAACCATATTTACGCATAATAAGACAATTGCTTCAACTTCTTCATTAGAATCCCCAGTAGAGTCACCAAAAATTTGTTAGTGAATGAAATTGTCTTTATGAAAATCAATTGATTATTAACTCTATTTTCCCATTAGATAAGGACAAAGTTACTAAGAGTTAGAGAGATCACCATTTGTTTGGTCATCTTCCTCTAAATTTCAGTGAGGTACAACTCCCTCAAATGGTTCAAATAACCTTATATAAGTATGATTTTAAGTATTAGAAAGCAAAAAAGGAAGACTACCATCGATTCATAACTATGATACCAATGTGACAAAACTTAAAATGAGTGTCACTAACATTTCAATACAAAGATTAAGATATCAACAACTGAATAAATGATCTTTTTGATAGGATTTCACTTGATTCCAAAAGGGAATGAACATAACATAAAAAAGTATTCAATTCACAAAGGAAAGAAACTTTAGATGTTTAGTAAATTCTAAAGACTCACAAATATATTCAATTTTAAAGGCTCACACATAAACATAACATTACATTCAAAATCTAATGCTCATAGATAAAGAACTCTAGAATGAGTGATTTCAAAATGCTCCTTCATTATTTTCCTCTACAACAAAGTGTAATTAGAAAACCAAATTTTCGACCTTGCAAATGCCCTCATAATGTATATATATAGATCCTCATTCTTGGATCTTTTTAGTTGATGTAACCACCATCTTTCTAAGCAAGTGTTTCACAAATCATTACCTAACTCTTACATAACTGAGCCTTATGAGCATTTATGACTATTTTAGGAGAATGATAGTTACATCACTCTTATCAATTTGATTTTAATAGTCTTAGTGCATTACCACTCCTCATATGCAAGCCTTGTGGCTTCTTGTACATGTAGAAAACCTGAAACCTCCAAAATTTGCATTTAATGACACATACCTTGGTGATCACATTCATGGAAGTTAGTTAATTAAGGGATTTCATCCGACGTTGAGGATCACTTAGCCAAAATTACATTAAACACATCACATTGTTTACTATGTTCATTAAATTCAAAACAATTGGAAACATACTTGCATCATTAGTTGTTGCCGAGAAAAATTCCCCATGACTTATTTTACAGATGAAATACCCATTCCCCCTTTTTTTCTATAAATTGGGAAAATATGCCTTAATTCTTCATATACACACTTCATTGCAAATATTTTGAGCACTTCCAATGATGCCACTTCTAAGAGTTATTTTCTAGTAATTAAGGGTGTAGAGTGTAATTTGATGAGGAGATTAGTGGCAAAACAACTCAATGAAGTGTTTCTGATAAGAAGTGATGTGGAGGAAGGAGTCATTAGGAAGATAATTGGAGAAAAATTCCTCACTCAAGTTCATGTGCATAAAATTTCACTTCTAGAGTGCTTCCTATATAATGTTATCCAGACCTCTAGCAAGCTAGGATTGGGCACCAAAGCTATAGAGAGGTTGGTGAGGCCATCCTATCTAGCCAATGTGGAAGCTTCCCTGGGATGACTCAATGATTACCTGTGTGAAGGTTTGGTGGGGGATGTCATATATATTGCTACTGCTCTCAGAAATGAGTAGGCCAAACAAACCATTTCTCTCCTTCGTGTTGGAATAAAGAGAAACGTGATGGAAACTTTCACCCACTTTGTTGAATTTAATAGAAATTTATTTTCCCCAACGCAAATTGAGAGAATTTGAGAGATGGTGGAGGGCATCCACATCTTGATATTTTCTCTTTGTGTTTAGAAAAATATAATAAAAAACTCTCTTTTTTTATTATATATATACCCGTTTATGCATATTATTTATTGTGTGCAATGTGATGAATTGATGATTTTTCTTTTACTCTCATGTATTTCAACATTCCTATTTTTGCAATGTGATAAAATTTGGTAATATTTGATTCTATTTAATGTTCATGTATGGTTCTCATTTTCAACAGTATAGTCCTTTTCTTAATACAAATTTGAACATAATATAACAACTTCAAGATTAAATGAACTAATGTTGATTCTTGATGAGGCTTTGAGAACCTCATCAAAATTTTACAGCATTTTGAAAAACTTTATTTTTACCACTTCATAGTCTTTCTTTAGCATAAGCCTAAAAACTTAGTCATTCTCTGAGGATTGACTTCAAAGTTGAAAGAAAGAAGCTTTATTTGCTGAAGATGAGATAGGTTTTTGAAATCTTGTTGAGAACCGACAAAAGTTTTGAAACCTTGCTAAAGTTTTGAAATAGTGTTAAATTTGTATATCACTTAACTTTTCTCCTTCGAGTTGATGTCCAACAAGGTTGTGAAAACTATTTCAGACTTCGACACTATTTTTCAAACTTGATTAAATGACAAAATTTATATTTAACTTTGTATAGTTGGGAAAATGAGGGGTTGTGACAATCATAGCAACACCTAACAAGGTTTTGAAACCATAGGGAGGGGTGATAACTTTAACTGAGGAAATTTTTTTATGGGAACATGTGGTTTGGAGGGGATGACAAAAACCATGGTAACAGTTTGTAAAGTTAGTGAAATGTTGTAAGAATAATTTGGTATAAATTTAAAAGTTTTGATTAGGCTTAGTGATAGAATTATATTATTTCATTCACACCAAAGACTTGGATATTGTTCAAAGTAATGAGGTCTTGTACTATGTGATTAAGATGTAAGAATATATTTGTATCATGGCTAGGGACTCTATATAATTGACAAAAGGGCTTTAGGTCATATGGAGGCAACAAGGGTTAATTTGTGTCTAAACGTTAGATTAGTACTATTTGCACTAAGTTTAGGAGCTACTATAAGATGAAATAGAGACTTACAAAATTTTATGAATTATATATTTCTTTGAGGTTTACTAGTAGAAACAACTAAGGTATAAAAGGAACGTTATGGCAGGAGAATTGTAAATGATTGTTGAAGTATTATTTTAAAATAATATTTTATTATTTTTGTAGTTAAATAAGAAGATCCTTTAGACGATGTAGCAAGAATCTATGAGGTAGCACCTAAAACTATCTAACCATTTATTGACAATCATAGAGGGTTGTGCAAAGATGTAAAAAGTAAGGATATATACTATCCTTGTTTCGAGGCTAAAGGTTTACTATATAAAAAACACTAAAAATTAGAATAAGGAAGTACATATAAAATTTGAGAGAACAAAGATTGGTATTCGAATATAAAATTAGTTACTTTCTTATGCACACCTTTCTTGCAATGTATAGTAGAGGTGAGCTAGGGGCCTATGTTGGTGTGGAAGTATTTTAAGAACTTATTTACCAACTAATTGAAATAATTAATTGAATGATCAAGAAGTGATAAAAACCAATCAAGCATGGTGTATTTCAATGACTATGAGAATAAATTTGTTGGAAACTAGTCTTGAAAGATAAAATCACTACATGGTGTAGTGAAGGAAGATATATGTGATTGAAAATTTCCCTTTTCATTATAATTTTGAGAGTGAAGCATCCCAAAATTGACAAGAAGTGGAGTGGAAAGAAAGTGTAAAGAAAGCGAGGTATAACAATAATAAGGTGGAATGAGGTGTTGAGAGAAAGAGGTGGATAGGGAGGAGAGTTGGTGTTGCAAGTGTCCTACATTCTAAATGAGTTGATTTTTTATAGGGTCTAGGATATGCAAAGGGGGTGGAATACCAATAGATATAACTAAATTAGAAGAAGTTAAACATTGTAAGGGGAAGACTTGTGAACCAAAGGGGATGGAGGTTATAAGGTGCTCACTAAGAAAAAAAATGTTCATGGCTTGTGAATGTGGGAAAATTCTAGAAGATAAATCATGCATCATTGTAAATTGTTTAGATCTAGTGATCATATTCATATTAAATATATAGATGGTAGGAATTGACATGAACACAAATAAAATATTACTAGTCACATTGAATTGGGAGTTTTGACTTCCTTCGAGGAAAGTAGTTAACATACAAATATTATTGTGAATGACATAAAATTACCCAATGAACTCAAAACCTTTTGAATGGTTATTAAGAAAATTATAAAAGGCCCTTGAATAGAGGCACAATGACTTTATAAATTCTATCACGTTTTAAATTTTTAAAAAATATTGAGGCATTGATTGAGATTACACACTTGGGAGTGAGAGGAATGTAGTGTATATTAAAAACAACAAATAAATATGACACCAAATTTAGGTGGAGAAACCCTTTTGGGAAAAAAAAATACACTTGAGAAAAGAGGGAAAGTATATTATTTATCTTCAGAATAGAGATAATGTTTGAAGTTTGGAAGTCTATCATTATTGAAGCAGCTTGGCAACATGAGCATGAAGTGTACATACATTGGTTGATTCGGTTGACCTAGTGTTGTCATTGATGTCAACATTGTGGGGAAGGATTTTTGGTGTCATTTGTACAATATTAAATATACCATAAATTTGATCTATCAAGAATTTGGTTAAGAGTTCTCTGCTACTAGTGTTGTGGTTTAGTACATAAATTTTTGGGTCTTCACTTCACTGCAGGAAGAGGTATAACTCTACACTTTTAACCATATCATTATGACTTTCTTATAAAGCTATATGCAAGATCTCATGAATTTTTTTGAAGTGTACTAGAAGATATCAATGAAAAATTTCAACTTTGTATATCACTTTCATCTCTTCGTTTATTGTATCTGTGTGGGAGATTCTGTATTTCCTTGAAAATAATGTTTTGGTATTGTGGTTCTAGAGTTAGTCTCACTAATGTCTGCAAAATGTGAATTTGATGCAAGATTGAATTTGGAAGGTGCATGTATTGGGGAATGTGTGTATGATTGGAATTTTTTGAGATTAGGTCTAGTTCTTGCCTGACCTAATACATGATATGTGTTGAGAAGATTAAACATACATTATGGATGTTAGTTGGATCTATTTTAGATCCATTTTGACCTAAATTAAGTATTGCACAAATTTCTTAGGCATGAAAAGGATTTTGAATCATGTGAGGTGCCAAAAAAAGCTATTATAGATTATTTTTGTTTACATCTAATTAGGCTAACCTAATCGATGTGTGTGGATGTATTTGGGTATATATGAGATACATTGGAGTTGAAAATGGATGATGAGGGATCATAAATGAAATTAGGTGTGAGTGGTGTTATATGACGTGAACATGTAAATTTAGTGGTAAAGAGGTCATAATCAAAGAAAAGTTGTTGAGTGGATGCTAAGGAGAGTAATACTTCATATTTAGAGATTCAAAGGAACTGAAATACAACACAAGAGAGGCACACTTTGCATCAACTCACACTTTCTTAGTGAGCCATCTTTTTGTATTGTATTTAACTCTGTTTGTGAGAATTTCAAGGACAATGTGTCCTAGCAGTGAACCCTTGGAATATACTACATCTGGATATAATATATTGTGAGATAATTCTCACCGTGGTTTTTTCCTTTTTGGGTTTTCCACATAAAAATCTTGGTGTTCATATTTTTTGTGACTTTGTGGATGATTCATGCTTTCATTTCTTATTTTAGTTAATATTTTTTAGTGATTGGATAAGTTGTGTTCAAAAGTTTAATGGAATAATGATTCACCCCCTCTTAGTATTCTAAATGTTCAACATATACACCAAAATAAACTTCCTTTCTAATCTCTTACAACCTAGATGCTTCCATACACTGCAAATAACACAAGATGATACTACAATCTCAAGGCTCCAATTTATAGAACTTGTGGGAGGAAAGGCCATAGTGGTAAACTAAAACAATAGGTGTCAAAACCACTTAAAAAAACCAATGCCCCTTCCTTGGAAAACTAAGAGTCATGATGATAAATTAATTAATTTGTGCAAGGCTCCAAAATGGGTGCCTAACCTATGACCTCTTCAACTTTTGGAATTTAGGATGCTTCGATGACTTTTCAATTTCCAAATGGAGAAACAATAGAAACAAGTTTCCCTTCAAATTGGAACCCCACTCAAGAAACTTAGAATTATTAATGTGAGTGCCTAGGAGAGATAATTTTATCCTCTAGTGATGTGTAATCTTTACCAACATTAAATTTCCTCTTGAAAATGCAATTACAATATTGCTAATATTAAAAACATCTCACATGTCCTCTAAGACACTTTCCAAGAAACATGGAGACATAAGAATGACATAGATTTGCAAAGTAAATGTAGCCTAACCTAAAATTCTCCCATTTGACATTATACATTGCAATTACATCCAAGAAATACAAATAATAAATCAAGTATAGTGATCAAGGCCCATGGCCTTCCTATACCAAGAGAACTTATTTGTAGTCATTGGAATCATAAGAGAATGTAAAAAATTATTCAAAGGGTCAACCTTATCAATAAATACCTTATGATTCTCAACCATATCTCACACAAAGTGACACTAAACATTAATGTGCATGATACATGATTTTTGGCCAAAAAATAACACTTAGATTGTTACATCTAATCCTTACTATCCTGCAATCAAAACCATTGCCATTACAAAGTATTTGTAATTATACCACCTCCTTAGAGGCATGTGCATCAACCATATACTTTGATTCAATTTAGGACACAAAAACTATAAGTTTCCTCTTACTCATCCAACTCATTGCACCTCCAAACAAAGTAAATACATAGTCACTAATGGATCTTCAAATATCCAAGTCACTTGCCCATTCTACATTAACAAACCCCTATATGTCCAATGAATTAACCAAATAATCAATACCATGATAAAGAAAAGTAATTTAAAGTACCACAAATATCTAAACAACCTCTTAACAAAAGTCCAATTCTCTCTACCAGGGTTCGACATAAACCTAGTTAGAACTCACACTATTTGGGCTATATTCGGTCTAGTGCAAACTATTGCATATATTAAACTACCAATGAAACTAGCACAAGGAACGTTAGATAAATACAAGCTTAACTTAGTACCAATTGAAAATGGAATATTAACTAGATTATAATTATGCATATTAAACCTTCACAAAATTTTATCCACATACTTTCTCTAACATAACTAAAGCTTTCAATGAGCTTGATCTCTAATTATTTCCATCTAAAGATTATATTTTGTAGTCCCCAAGTCCTTCACATCAAATGTTTCATAAAATTGTGTCTTGATCTCTCTAATCATCACCTTGTTGTTACCCATGAACAACATATCATCAACATACAAGACAATAATTAGAATATGATCATCAATAAATTTAATATAAACAAAATTATCCTCATTGCTCCTAAGAAAACCCAACTTCAATACCAAAGTATCAAAATTTTGGTATTGTTGAACACTTCCAAAGAATGAGAGGGAGGCTAAATCAATATACACAAAAGCTTAACTTCTAGAACTTGAAACTTTCAACATAACTCAAACTCCTTTAGCAGACAAAGACACAACTTTTAACCAGACTAATAGAAGAGTATATTATATCAATTAGAATCTCTAATACCTTTAAAAAACTTAAACAACAAAAGATATAGCAGTTATCATATCAACAAAAAAGAGATGGAAATAGAGAACACACACATGCATAGGGAGACACTAGATTTATGTGGAAACCCTAATGAGGGAAAAACCATAGTGAGAGTTAACTCACAATATAAGGTTCAATACCAAAAGGACTTGTTGGAAGGATCACTTCCTAGGGAAAGATACAAAGAGGAATTGTAGCACTGAAGTATCAACCAACTCCAGGAGAAAGATACATGAACTTAATGAGATTCACTATCTTAGAGTAGGATACAAAATTATTTAAAGATATAATTATAAAGAGCCAACACAACACTTTGTTGATTGTGACATTATAGCATAATTGACCTTTTATTTTACAATCTTCAACACTATCTCAATTGGATATTAAATATGAGTCACACAAACACTTCTTCAGACTTTTACACTCCTCCACTTGTTGCATCTAAAATCATCTTGCATTTATATCCACTGCAACACTTCAATTCTTCAATTAGGCTAACCAAAAATAGAATAAACAATGAATTCAACTAGTCAGCCACCAAAGCATAATGTGGTCATTTTCAAGGATAGAGAGGACCAAAATAAATCTTAAAACTTCTTTCAATGTGGTCCAAAATGGTTTACACACAGGCGCACGTCACCCTAAGTCGACATCAAGGAAACATGTGGATGAAACAATGAAGCACATAACTAGTTGACTCATAAACACTCAAGTCCAATTGAATTTATTTGATGTGGTCCCAAAAAGGATATATTAGGAGCCAAATCTATCATAACACATATTCCTTTTCTAGTGCATCCCCCAAGCACACAACATAGGCAAAGGAATAGGCCGTATCGACCAAATAACCACACATAAACCATAAAGACAACTCAAGAAACAATGTGGCACCAAAGCAACCAATTAGCAATATTCATATCACATGGGGATGTTATTTGAACATCCAAAATTACTTTCATATACTTCTTTACTGTGTACATTGGAATTTTACCCTACTCTAATGTACAAAATACCTAAAAATGCAAGTGATAAAAGACTAAGGACACTTCAAGATTAGCCTAAAGAGTGATAAAACAAGAAGGAAAATAGATAAAACAAGATGCAAATGATTTACCTTCCTTGTTGTTGACGACTCCTTGATTGGCCCTTGCTTGGGATGATTTTGTGTGCTCCTTAGATGGCTTCTTGAGTGATAAATGCAAGATCAACTTATGTAAAATGATTAAAATGGATGGCTAGATGATAGTAATGATTGAGAATGCAAATTGGCAGCATGTAGTTATGAAAATCAAAAGTGTTGAAAATGCCCTTGAGGAGGGGGTATTTATAGAGAATTTGAATTCTCTAGAGAATTCAACAGTTGAAGCATTCAACAAGGCCAAGATGAAGGGCTATGGTGGGTTGAGAACCCACAAGCCCTCACATCTTGACATGTGGATGGTGAAGTGGCTAAGGGGATATGAGGTGGAGGTGAGGTGGCCAAAAGGTACATGAGGTGGAGGAAGGACAAGTACCTTCCAAGCCTCTTGGGGAGTGAGAAGATTTCCTCAAAAAGGGATTCCTTGTCCCCAAGTGGGAGTGAAAGGGACATTTGAAATTTTGGAATTCCTCAAAAATCTACATGGGAAAAAGAAAAGGTGGTTGAAAATATAAATGTGAATTAAAAATTCACATTCTTAGGAGAATCTAAAGGGTAAAAGGTGGGACTTGGTCACATGTGGAAGATGTGACAAGTCCAAGGTTCTAGAAGCCTTAGGATCTAGGACAAATAAATGTGAATTAAAAATTCACATGGGAAAGGGGGTCAATGTTAAAAGAAGGTAAATGCAAAGGTTGGCTAAAAAGTGGTGCTAAATATGGCTAATGACCTTGGTTAAGGTTGTGCAAATATTGGATTAGACTAATTAATGGAATATTAGAGGCAAGTGGCAAATGTAGGAGGATGTGACATTAATATTTGATTAAGAGGATGCACATCATAATCATGAATTAATTAAATTAATTCAGATTAGGGCAAGATTATGGAGGATGTGACAAGGAGAGAGAAAATGAAGAATTTTAAATTGATTTTAAATCAAAAGGGTAAAAATGACTAAATTAAATAAATTGGCGTATTTATTTAATTTAGAGAGGAAGAGGGTGAAAGATAAAGCATTTAACGATTAAATTAAATACTTTATAGATATGAGATAAAAGGTGCAATATTAATTTAATAAATTAATATTTAATATGGTAGACGAAAAGGAAGTAAATTTAATCATATGGGAGTGATTAAATTTAGATGTCTACATTTTGCCCCTCTTCGAAATATTGTTAGGATAACAGTGTTTCGAAGAAAAATAAAATGCAAATGAGGGAGGAAATGACAGATGGTGATGCCCCTAGCATGGAAAAGGTTAATGATGCCCCAATGACCAAGCTGAAGGAATGGAGGAATGGTAGGAGGGTATGCCCCCTTGAGAGGGCGGTTGGGGGAGGAAAAAGGGGGTCCCCGGATGACGTCTCGATAGGAAGAAAAGGACACCATTGGATAGAGCTCGAAAAAACAAGCAATTTTGGTTTTTGAACGGAGGTGATCCGACGCACGGTTTGCAAATGGCAGCCTCGGGAAGTTAGAGATTAGTTGGAGGAAGAAAAAGGTAAATAAAAGGTAAAAAATACTTTTTTGGAGAAAGGGGTTAAAAAGGTAATTTTAAAAATTACCTTAGTCATTTTCACTGTAGCAGTTGAGAGAAGGAGAGTAGAGGAGAGAAAGCTAACGAGGAGGAACGATGTCGACGGACAATGACACGACGATTGTGCACCGGGCGGACGAGGTTCGTGCATTGTACAGCGGGGGCGCGGACGGACAACATATGAGTGTTTACAAAACCCTTCGATTGAATTTACGCATTTTTAACATATATTTTGATAGGTTGTGAAAATTTGAACATATGGGTT
>VDFB02141593.1:0-48654 GCA_007258455.2 Sequoia sempervirens
AAAGATTCAAATTGTACTGACATAATCATGTTTTCTGCTTAGTTTTATACAATTCTGTGGCAATATATATGAAATGTCAATTTGTAGAGTTGAATTTCAAACCCCCTTCAACCACTAGAATACACAGCGATTAGATTCTTTTGAGCAAAATGAACTATTACAGAAGTTGGAATGGTTTGTATTTATTGATTGGTCCTCCATGTGATATGATTTATTGATTGGTCCTCCATGTGATATTGTTTATTGCTCGTTCCTCCATGTGATAGTATTTAGCTGAGGTCTCAAGTGCAAAGTTACTGCTCTATCTGGTCAACGCACATCAACCAACATCAAGCTAGAATGCTAAACAGGTATGGCAGCAGAGTTGGGTAATCACTGCTCACTAGGCAGACATCTAGAATGCTGATGCTCAATCAACATACTCCCACAACCACCAAGATCATTGGATGCAACTTCTAATCCTAATGGCGTGTTTAAGTTTGACAGTGCATTCCCCATGGATTAAAATGATGGTAAGTGTGTTTAAGCTTACATAGCATGGATAGATATCAGGTAAAACATGCCAGAGTTATCTTATACTTTGGTTACCTTATTTTCTGATATTGTACATCTCTAAGGAAGATCACTGAGAAGTGATTTAAATTTCAGGTGGAAATAGACAGTTAATTGAAGCTATGTAAAACTAATATCTGAGAAAGCAGGAACCAGCATTCATTGCAGACCATTATTAACTGTGATGTCTATGCTTATACACAAAAAGAAAGAAATTATATTTTTGTGTGGGTGCAAATAAGGAGGTCAAAATAACTTACAATTACTTAAGTAAAGAGAAACCTATGAGCTGTGATGACTACTAAGAACCAAAATGCTTATGAAAGCATAATTAGAGGAGGTAAACATAATGTGGAAAACCCATAACATGCTGATAAGATAAATAAAGTAAAATATGACAATCAAACAGATTTATTGAGGATAAAAATCACAGAAATCATAAGATTGGCCGCAAATCCACATGTCAACTTACTAAAGCAAATGCAGAACGAATATTTCCACTTCTTTTCTCTACACGGCTTACAGTAGATTTGCAGAAATCATAAGTAATGTGGGGAAAAAATGTGTAAAGTGAATTTCAGTTGTTACAAGAACATTATTAGATGTTCAACTCCTTTATCACATGAGGAACATCTCCAAAGTTGCCTGAAATAATTTTAAATTTTCAGTACTATGCATTTTAGATTATTTCTTTTAATTAAATTAAAGAAGCAACGTAGCTAAATGGTTGCTGAAAACTCAAAAGCATAACTGCCATGAATAAGAACACTTTAAAAAAAGGAAAGTGTTAACGGACGAGGTAAATGTCATGTGACAAAACCGTGACAAAACCCTAACCAAAATTAATAAGAGTGAAATACAAGGCTGATTACACAGATTCATTGAGGTTAAAGGCCGCTATGCTAGCCTTGAGAAAGATCACAAAAGGTGAAAGGTCGGCCACAAATCCAGATGCCTAAAGAAATTATCCACTTTTTATTTTATGTGTCTATCTTACACACCAAGAAATCTATACAGCTTACAGTAGGTTTGCAGACTTATTACTCATAAGTCATGAAAAAAAGAGAAGCAATCGTGTAACTGAATTTTAGTTAGTACGAGAACAAAAATAGATGTCAAACTACTTAAAGCCATGGGGACATCTCCAAAAGTATCTGAGAAACAATTTGCATTATTAAAAAACTTAAACTAATTCTTTTAATTTGATTACAAAGCAACATAACTAAATTATTACTTGTCCCGAGAGCTGAGAAAATCAACACAATTTGAAGTTCACCACCGAGGGAAGCACAAATTAAAAGCAAGCATAAACATATATAATCCAAAGCACATAATGTTTCTTCTTACAAACCACTGGTGCAATGTGGTTCTTATCTTAGCATTAGTTGATGAATATGGAAACGAACCCATTTCATCACTACAATAATACAGTAAAGCCCCTGAAAAAATCATAGGTTTCCCCATCAGATAAGTAAATAATATCAACAGGAAGAGAAAGCAAAGTTCCCAGTGGTTAAGGCTACCCACTTCTGTCTATGTGTTTAAGTAAACAAATGCAGAGTCTGCATTGGCATAAGGGTAGAGTTGGGCAGTATTTAGGATATAATTAGAAAGAAACCACTATTTACAAAGCTATATTTCTTATCAGCAAAAAATATTTTAAAATGTATTAAATAGGCAGAGAATTGTAGAAACGACCCTCTGCTGTAAACTATGTCTAATAACAACAGTAATATGCTCAAGTAAAAAGGGAAGCAAGACATGAAGATGGGCATTTCATGACTTAGACACACATTTTGCATCTCTCGAACCACTTTGTTCGTTAGACTTTCAGGTGCTTTCCAAAAGACACTTAAAAATTACAAATTATTACTAGGTATCGGATGGATCACATCATCACTTAACACAATGGAGGTTTTAAGCTACACAACCAATGGAAGATCAATGCATAAAGTATGATAATTTTCAAAGGCAGGAGGCACAAATTTGTGTGTCTAAATGGCAATAAATACAGAACAAAAGTCCCACCTATCATCAATAAAAAATAAACACATCAATATCCAACTAAACTTGGAGATTTAAATGGGATATCAGATATAAATTGTTAAAAATGGTAGAGTTCATACAGATAACCAGATCAAACCATTTGCACAGAATAATAAAAGCATAATAATATATTGATTTGCTCCAATGAATTTACAATGTTTATTGCAAATGCTTATAAAGCATTGCATTCCCGTGAATAACCATCCAAATTCCCTTATGGGAATAACTTTCCACCCAACTAACTAACTTAATGACTAATTTTAAATTTAGTATATGTAAACCTTAATTTCCAAACAACCCCCCCTTAAGGTTTACATAATGGAAAAACAAAAGCAAAAAGAATAATTTATCAGCATCAACCTAAACTTCTCTATCTAGGCAAACGTCCTGATTATCCATCCCTGCATCAGCATCAACCCAAACTTCTTTGTCTGGGAAAATGTCTTGATTATCCAACTCTGCATCAACATCAACCCAAACTCCTCATGTCTGACTCTGGGCAAATGTTCTGATTATTCAATGTTTACAAGTGAATTGAAACACACTTTTTTATTCACAAGAAAATCACCACCCAACACTCAACTATCCATCGTCAGTTTGTGGATTCAACTATCCATAGACCAACAACAACTCACCAAGTTTGTGGATTCAACTATCCACAAACCAACAACAACTCACCAAGTTTGTGAATTTAATTATCCACAAACCAACAAATCACTGCATGCCCCCTCTTGCTCTTGAAGGGACTAGAGATGAAACAGATGCTTCTCATCCAAGGCATCATCTCTGAGCGAAAAGCTAGCTTGAGATGATGAAGATCCTCCAGCCTCCGATATGATTTTGTTACACTCTAACTGCCAGATGTAACATTAAAAACTTTGAAGGTCCTCTTAGATGTAACATAAATGACAAGAGTATAGACACTATATGTATCCATGTTTAAAAGAAAGAAATTGAGTGTCGGATTCAACCAATAATACACTCTTTTACAATATTATCCAAATTATCCTTGTAGCACTTTATTTTCCTTATCGCACCAAAGAAAAACAAATCTATTCACCTATTTCAATAATGTGACTACACCCTTATTTCTCCAAAAAAATTGTTTCCAAAATCAAAACAATTATTAACCTTATAACCCCTAAAAATTTACTTCATCTTATCTTCCAATTGCAAAAGTTTGAAAAATCATTTATTTCTCCTTATCAACTATGCGTCAATTGAAAATGCTTACCCCAAAATAGAACACGACTTTTGATTAAATTTAGAGTTTATTTTGCAAATATTTTCCTTTACGTAGCCATTTCCTCTAGCTTTTACGACACATCTTTATATATAGAGTTGGAACAAAATGCTTATCATATTCAAACCCTCACCATTCAAATGCCAACGGATGACTTCATGACCTGAACAAAGACTTAGTGGATTCAAAAATACTCGATGACAGTATGCTTAGCAATCATTGAAAGAAGATATGAAATAATAGTTACAAGTAAAAATGTAATAGTAGATACCTCCTCACGCCTTATGCCCCCACATCTTTATGCACTCGCCGAATGAACAAAATGACTTGTCAACTATCACAGACCACACTGCACTTTCTACTCCTTGGTATGCATTAAGTATGTGCCTTAATAGAGATTACTGATTACTTCATTCAATGGTGGCCTTCTGCAACTCAGAGAATTCTTCACATCATGCAAATTCACTTCCAACTCTCTAAACTTCTCACGCTAGTCTGACTCTTCTTCAGATTTTGATGCACAGGCAAAAATGAATGATGGTACTCTTGTCTACTCGCAGTACTCAATTGCCTTCATTTACTAGAAACTTCATGCCCGTGTCTTTAATAGTGTTCTCTATGATCTGCAACTACATGACCACAGCATGCATAACCTTGAATATTCTTCCATTTGAACTACTCCTCATAGGTCACAGGCACAGAAACTGTTTTTGTTCTAATACCATGTCAAAAATGGTAGAGCTCACAAAGATAACCAGATCAAACCATTTGCACAGAATAATAAAAGCATAATAATATATTGATTTGTTCTAGTGAATTTACAATGTTTATTGCAAATGCTTATAAAGCATTGCATTCCCAAAAATAACCATCTAAATTCCGTTACAGGAATAACAACTTCCCACCCAACTAACTAACTTAATGACTAATTTATTATATGTAAACCTTAATTTCCTAACAATAAGTATAGTCCCTTATAATTGTCATCTAAATTGTAAGAGAATAAAAAGTTGCAAAGGTGAACGAATGGGAATGTGATGATAACAAGAAGTAAGATGTCAAAATAAAATAATAGTCCGAAGGTCCTGCAGGCAAACTAAAGCAATAATTAAAAGGTCACCCCAGCCAGTGTAGATTTATACTGCAACCAGTCAATTTTCCAAACCAAGATTATCAAATGTTGACATTGCCAATGACAAAAGTTTAATCTGCCATAATAAACCCATTCAAACTGCATGTGTACATAACATTGCAGCCTGGTCAGAGCTCCTTATTCAAATTTGACCATTGAATAGGGAAATATGCGGGAGAAAAAATAGAATACTAATATTCAAATCGGGGAACTTTGAAACTTCTAAAGTTATATGGATATTCTGTTATAATCTCTCAATGACTTAAAATGTTACCTGTTCAAATTATTTCTTGTGTAATATATCAAGAAAACAATGTATAGTATATATCGAAGGCAGCATACCTCCACCACTAATTGAAGGAGCTCAGTGTTGAAATGGACATTTCTTATAATTCTCAAAAATAATCATTCTAAAATTCACCTTGCAGTGTCTCATGCTATGATGTGGAAGATCCTCTGAAAATTATTAATGCAACAGATGAAATTAGAGTATTTGCATTTAAGTAATCCTATCAGCTCTCTTTTGGAGTGAACATTTCAATTTGTTCATCAAAAACAAGCAGCCGACTTGTAACAATATTATATGTCAAACATTGCACAACAAATATATTTTGTAAAGTTGAAATCCGCTTGGACAAGCCTGGCTTCTTTGGAGTAGATACACATGTATTCTTATTATGTACAAATTTGAAAGCTCTGTCAGCAACCTTGTCATTTGCAGGGACTTGGTAATTGAAATAAGAAAGAGTTTAGTTAATGCAATGAAATGTCCTCTTAATGGTTCTAATTCTGCAAATAATTTTTGAATTATAGCAAATGCATATAGATGATGTTAAATTACTTTTTCATGCCACCCAAACGAAATTTCAATAAAATACTCCACATAAAATCAACATGCAAAAATTCATGAACCTTTCTGAGAAAGTAGGCTTCGAGTAACAATCACATGAAAACTTACTGTTTACCTTCTAAAAGCAAAGGCATAAACACAATAGTATGTAGCAAAAGCTGCTAGTAAGATTCAACTACAATTTTAGTCCAGTTGTTACAAATTCTAAGAAAAGCCCAAAATATAAAAAATAAATCTCTCTAACTGAAAAAAAAGTTCTTCATTCACCAAAAAACGTTCTAGTCACTTAATAAACTTCAACGGATCTAAAGGCCTAGACCTACTAGGTCCCATTCTTGGCTACAAGATCATATACATTTTCAAGAGTTGGCTCCACAGCATTTGTCATGTATAGACTCAATAGATGCAGCAAGAGAAAAGTAGGCCAACGTATGGAGCAGCATCATGAGGTTAGCATTCAATACTCATCCCCATAGCCATCCCCTAGACAGCGGGATATCAAGGGAGATCCCTTGGCTGCTCCCCATCTCTAGGTATTTCTGGGAATGTTCTGAAATGCCCTTCACAAAGGCTGGATGTCTCCAAGACATTTGGTTATCCCTAGGACAGCCAAAGATATATTTGACATCCCTCAACCATCTTGGGATATTCAAGCATCCTCAACATCAATTTTTTTCCAATGTTTAAAAATGAAATAACACTTAAATCTTTTTTAAAAGACATCCCACATCCCTTATTCAACCCTAAAAACTTAAAACTTAATCATATCCCTCAAATCTGTTTTTGCCATTGTCATTTGAGTTTATTTTCAGCTTGAAGAAAAGGAAAGAAGGGCAAAGAAGGAATGAGGAGGAAGATTTGCAACCTCTCTGGATTAAAGGTCATTTTCACTCATTGCAAGATATGCCACAATCACCATGGCTGTTTTTTTTAGTTTGCTATCTTCTTCTTCTTCTTTTTTATAAAACTTAGGGAGTATTTTGCATTTTTTTCTTTTCTTCTTTTTTTATTTTTGTCATAAAACTTAGGGAGTGTTTTTGCATATTTTTTTCTTTTTTCAGTTTTCTCTTTACTGTCACACATTTCTTTGCAAGTAAAAATGAGCAGTAGTGATGTATATGAAATGGAAAGTGAGGAAGGGAATATCAACTTAAATCAAAATGAAGTTGAAGGGAGTGGGACGGAAAGGGGTTCTCATTCTTCTAAAAGCATAAGTGTTGTTGTAACAAACCATTTTGCATGCACTTCAACCACTCTTAAGGATTATGCATGAGGCTCTCTCAATCCCAAAATATCCTTGATGCAATATGTCACCATTTTGGGCAATAATCAGTGAAAGAATGCAGAGGGCAACGAGCATTGCCTATGTCATGTTTGCAGTAATAAATTTCATCGAAGTTATACTAAGGTTGAGCACCATTTCTTAGGTGAGAACAGACATTGGATTAGAGTTTGTGGGGAAATAACTTTAGAAGAGAGGATTGAAATGGAAAGTTGGTTGGGAAGAGTAAGACGAAACTAGGCATACATCCATGCCATCTATTCTAGAGTATTATTATGTAAAATTGTTGCTAGAAGGGGAGAGGGTTTTGATAGAGAGAATAAGCCAACTTCTATTACAAGTGGGAAAAATACAATGGTGGGGCTATTGAATTTGCAATCACATGATGATGTCAATGATTCAATAGCCAAATATTTCATTCCCATGCCATCCCATTTCATGCAGCACAGTATCCTTATTTCAAAGAGATGTTGAAAAAACCACACACAATTGGATCCTCTTATGCATCCTTTGGAGAACATAGATTGCATACATACCTCCTAAACAAGCAATATCAAAAGGTAAATGTATTGATGGAGGACATGAAACAAATATGGATTAAGACGGGTTGTTCCATTGTCATGGATGTGTGAATTGATATTCAACATCAACCACCCACTAATATTATTATTATTAAGAAATATGGGCAGTCATGAAAATTTTCTATACAAAATAATATTATTTCTATATTCCACACCCTCACATTCTCGTTCAATACATATTTATAGGAGTATTATCTCTAAATTATAGGAGAACAAGTATAACCTCCTATAACCACTCCTTTACTTGGACAAGTTGTTCTAACAAACTTGTAATACCATCCCGTATAACGAAATACAATAATATTCTAATAAACCATACTAACAATAATATTAAGTTGTTTTTCAACAACTTAATATTTATTGCACATACTTATAATGCTAATTTAAACATGTGAACACTAATCTCTAACACCCCCCCTTAGTGTGAACATGGGGAGAAAGAACATCACACAAGTTTGAAATAGAATTGTATGCATACTTTAGGTCTGCATACTGCTATCTGGATCTTGCTGCACATGATCACCTACATATGAGAACTTATCCCGCTTTCACTTCCAGTGAACTCATCACCGGCTGACCACACTTCCAAGAAGTCCGACAGTCAAAGGATCTATGTAGCTAGCTGCTCTCCTATACAGCTGTTTACAATATCGATGATGTCCATATTCTCCTCCTTTCAAACTTTAACACTTTCAACTGCAGTAAGCTCAACTCTTGTGGCTCATGATCTTGATTCAAACGAAAGGCACCTCTCATCAACCTTTCATGGTTTTCACACAGGTTTACCACGAACTTGGACATGAACAAGAACACTCATTTGTTCACCTCATATGGTTTTTTGGATTACCACTAACCATTTCAAGATCCATGATCTGCATTATACTAGTGCTTTTGTTCACTACAATATTTTTCACCAAGAGGAAGTACATAAGACAACAATACACATGAATAGAAATAGCACTGCTATTGATCGTGCCACTCGATCTCCAACAACATAGAAAATTGCCACACAATAGAAAATAAAATGCCACCAAAGCTGATAAGCAGCCTCGTTGTTGTGACTGAGGAGAGGACGCTAAGTGTCCTCCAACCTCCTATGCCTTCATCCTCCAATTAATTTGCTACTTTCTTAGCAAATTTGTCTTTGAAGTTCAATTATAGAATGGCCACCCTCAAGATGGATGTCTCATACAAGCGATAATGTGTCCAATTACAATTGAGGCAATTTTATTTTTTATATTTTTTTTTGACACTTTTGCATTTTGATACAATAATTAAAAACTCGTGAAATAAAAGACCCTAATCTAAACAAAATCATTTAGCTTGACTTTTAGATTGCAATACAAAATATCTCTATAAGAACCAATAAGACATTTTGAGACATTAGACAATAATAACCTATCACTCTAAAATAGTGGGAGTGCTCCTCTATGTTCTAACACATTGCTTTGGATATTAAGATCCCTACTTTGCAAATAAAGCGTTTGTGCTATGACAAGTTCTACAATAATTGAAACCAACGGATAATCAATGCATAGGATGAATTGGTCAAGAAAAACCAATGGCATTTTCGTGGGCGGCCTTTTTGGATGGTTTTGAAGTAGTGGGAGATTAGAGAAAATCACTAGCTTTTTACACCAGTGCTGGAATCAATTATATAAAAGAAATCATATGCCACTTATGTGGGATTGCATCACTACGACATCCTAGTAGCAGATACACATTTGGAAATGATTTCTCGCCTTGTTTGAGAGATCACACATGGCTAAGATCCCATTGGCATAGGTGTGAATAAGCTTTTCAAACTACTTGGCCTTTACCAGATCCAACGAAGGATGTGGCTTGAACATGCACAATGTAGCGACTACCTCAATTTTTGAGCAGCAAGAAGAAATTTAAGAAAAAAATAATGAGTATCAATGAACAAAAAAAACTTAATCCATAATCAATCTTACCTTGCAACTCTCCACTTATAAATGTCTCTAAAAAAATGCTAACGAATGCTCTCACCAAGTTGTGTCAACTCATCCATTCAACAAGCCATATATGATTACAATAGAGATAATGTGTTTCGCTCCCACACAAAGATTGGCCATGAAATTTCATCAACTAGAAGAAAACATGCACCAAATGCCTCTCACAATCCCAACAAGCAAGTATGAAATCAAATCAGGATATTGAGGATTGAGAAATGTGTTAGATTAGTGATGGAGGTAAAAATAGGTCTGATACCAAATTAAGAAATATGGGCAGTCATGAAAATTTTCTATACAAAATAATATTTATTTATATATTCCACACCCTCACATTCTCGTTCAATACATATTTATAGGAGTATTATCTCCTAAATTATAGGAGAACTAGTATAACCTCCTATAACCACTCCTTTTCTTAGACAAGTTGTTCTAACAACTTGTAATACAATCTCGTATAACCAAATCAATAATTTTCTAATAAACCATACTAACAATAATATTAAGTTGTTTCTCAACAACTTATATTTGTTACACATACGTATAATGCTAATTTAAACATGTGAACACTAATCTCTAACAATTATTACATGTCCTACCAGTTCATACTTTTTTAGAGTTGTTGATTCCTCTACGAAACATAAGGACGCAAATTATTAGTTTCAAGTTTTGAGGGAGGCCATAGAGGAAGTTGGGCCTTTTTGTGTTGTGCAAGTTGTAATAGGTATTTTTGTGTTTGTGAGTTAGCTAACTTGATGGATGTGAGCATGTATAAAGACATTTTTGAAATGCATGTTGTGTACATGCTTTGAACAAAACTTTAAATAGAGAAATAGATTGGGTGAAGATAGTGGTGGCTAAAGCTAGAGACATACAAATGTTTGAATGTAACCACCACATGTCACTTGCAATATTCCATTTTTTTTCAAATTAATGGAGACTAGATATGCTAGTTATTTTAATTTTTGGAAAAAATGTTGAAGGTGCATGAGGCTTTACAATTCATCGTGGCTTGTGGAGAGTAGAAAAAATGGCTTCAGGCAAAGTAAGAAGGGAAGAAGATGAGACTAAGGGTGCTTGATCATGTTTGGTGATCCACTATGAGGTAAGAAAATTTCAATTAATATGTTTGTTTTTAATTTCTGTTTTGAGAAACTTTAGCATTGAATTTTAAATTTTTCAATTTTGTTTTATTTTTTAAAAAATTTCAAATGTTGCTAGCAAATATATTTACCTATTGTGATAGATAATCAGGTATGTTGATACAAACTCTCCTAGCCTAGAAGAGATTTAAGAGATTTTTGGCAACATCCTTGATCAAAAGAAACAAGCAATTCATAGGAAGATCCTTAATTTCAATTCTATGATGAGCATATTATGCTTAGTGTGATAAAGAGGTAGAACACAATAAACACCCCTCTTCATGTGGCTACCTATGCTCTTCACCCCAAGCGGTATGCATATAGACTCCATAAAGTTTCTCCTAATGATAATGAGGTAAACAAAGGGTTTATAAAGACCCTTGGGAAGAGTACAATGTTGAGGATGCAACCAAATTTTGGGAATAGTGGATTCAATTTGTCAATCTTCATAGTCCTACATTCAACAAACTAGAGGCTAGAGCGGATAGGATCACCCTCACACAAAAACACCCTACTGGATAGTGGGCATGGTGTCATGCCCCTGAAATTGCAACACCAAAATATAAAAAAACCAAGCATTGAAATGCAAATAAATAAATTAAATAAATAACAATATAAATATTAACAATTTAAAATTATTATAATTATAATTATTGCAATATATATTATAAATATATATATAAAAAGATAAAGAAAAAAATAGTAATATTAGGGGAGAGCTCTTAAATGACTTGCGCTGCCTCTGAAACTGCGCATCTTGCTGCTTCCTCAAACAATGGAGATCTTGCTTCGAGCGATGATGGTCTAGCGAATGGCATCAGCGAAGTCACGGCTCCCTCCAGCAAGGTTACGCATCCTTTGCTTGAAGGCAAACGAAATACGAGGAAGGCCTCAAATGGATTTTGCGCAACTGGGGTTTGTAATGTTGACAATATAAATGTTGGGCCGCCTATGGATATGGATTCTTCTTGTCTGTGCCCTGCCAAGGACGCGGCTTGGGCACGGCTGCATCTGCAGGGTAATGCATGTGGTCAGGATGCCGCCTCTACTGGCAAATTGGCGTTTGTACTGGCAAATTCACGGCCAAACTTCAATGCTACTTTGGATCGGGATGATATGGTGGGGAAAAGGATAGTGCACGGCTTGAAATGGGCCTCTCCCCATGCCTCTCCTCCTCCCCGTCCCAGTGATTTCTTTGGTCGATCTCTATCGTCAAGTAATGCCCTCAATTTTAAAAAGGCTCTGCACAACAATGCCTTTGGCTCATCCAAAAATCGCTTTTTTTCGTGGCATTTTGTGCAGTTGAGGTTGGATCTACCCTCTCCTCATGGCGGTGCTTCTCAAAGCCCTCCCTTCTCTATCCACCATTCAAACCCCAATCCAGAGATTTGTCTGGACAATTTTGTTGGTGATAGAGAGGTATATCTACAAGACCATGCCCTCATATTCAAATTTATGAAGGTTTGGCCAAAGCTATGTGATTTCCACTTCTAGATAGGTTTGAATTGGAAAGAATATCTGGAGGACGAAAATAGTATTTATCCTTACACAAGAGGTTTCTTCATTCTGGAGTTTGAATTTGTGGAAGACAATGAGACAATACTCAATATAGGGTCGTAGTTCTTCCAAGGGGATTTCTTAAGTACGAAACCGTGGTTCCCTTCTTTTGACCCAAGAACAGAGACATTTTCTTCTACATTTTTGTGGGTACGCTTACCTTCCTTTGCAGTTTTGGGAAATTGATTGTTTGAAGGCGATTGGTAATGTCTTGGGCAAAAACTACAACATTTCAAAAGAGACAATTAACTATGAAAACTCGACCTATGCTCGACTTTGTGTTGAAATGGATATCTCAGCTAGTCTCCCGACTGAGATTTTCCTCAAAGTTGGCAACAGACAATGGTGTCAACCAATAGATTATGAAAGAATTGCCTTCAAGTGTTGCAAATGTTTTGCTATAGGTCATGCTACTGCACAATGTGAAAAGCAAGTTGTGAAGGCCATTGCTGCCCCTATCCGGAAACCCTCTTGGTGGGATGGGGCGGAGTCATGTCACTATGTTATCTCTCCCTCCGAACAGAAGGATGTTGTCGCTTCTCCAACTCTTCAAGGGATGGTTCCAAACATGTGCCCCCCCCCTCCTCAATTGTTGTACAAGACCACAATGTAGCGATTGATAAGGTGCCAAAGCATGCCTCCAAGTTAGCCTCTTCACTTCCCTTGGAGAAATCAACCTCCCCACATAGGAACATCGAGATATCATCAGTACCCTCGACCACTCCAACAGCCAACAATAAGAGTGAAATCTTGTGTGCAGAAAATAGTAGTAGTTTGCAACTCCATGCAATTGAACAAGAATGGACTGAGGTGAAGAGGAAGAAAACTCCATTATCAAAGCAAAAGCATCTGATGACCTTAAGATCCTGCAATAATGATGTTTGCAGCAATTATTAATCCTTATTAGTAAATATTCATTTGATCTAATCTATTTGTTTCTCTTTAAGTAATATCTTCTGAATATAAGAAAAACAGATCGAACAACAAGGCAATTGGAGCAGATCAAACAAATTACCTGCACTCAGCAGACAAGGGTAGAAATCAGCATTTGTTAATATGTTTGCTTCTAAGAATATAGCAATCTTATATTTTAGCAAATACTGTGGTATGCTCTATCATAATTATTGTGTATAATGATATATTCATTATTGCATACTCTCTATGAATCTGGATATATCTAGTGTTTGAAATTCTCAACAAGGAACCATGAGGAGGATTGTGGGAAATATCAGTAGGGTGAGCAGATACTAGATTTCTTTCTAAGTACGACACTCCATGTTGGATGACTGTGTGTCTGCCACTTGGGGCCAAGGGGGTGAGTGTCCGCCCTTGGGCTTAGAAATGGGAATCTATAAGCCTCCTATTATAGCTTTCCCCAATCTCTACATGGATTGGTTGTTGGGATGGATTCAAGGAGTTTCAATCATAAGAGGAATGAATAAGGCAGCATGGATAGGGAAAGCAGATACAAGCATATCCACTAAGTACGCCACTACATATTGGATGATTGTGTGTCTACCACTTGGGGCCAAGAGGGATGGTATATCTGCTCTTGGGCTTAGTATGGATAGCTTCGGGCGGACTTATCATGTTTCTCATCCAAGTCCTATTATGATTAAACTCCCACTATGCATTATGGATATTGTGTAGTTTATATAGATTTGAAATAGTTATGTATTTACATGGTTTAAATAGATAAGGCATTTATTATATATGATTTGATCATATGGATTATATTTCCAATATTATTTAACATGATTGCAAGACCTAAACTAAGATTTATCTTGCTTAAAGCATTCAATTGGTAAGTTATAACCCTAACTACATTAAACTTGTGATTCTAGGGCAAGATTTAGGGCAATTCCAAAATGGGACATTACACATGGCAAAGCAAAGATACAACAAAACTAAGGCATCCTATCATTTAATTTCTCTTACAAGTTGCTAGTTCCTCTATTGCAAAGAGGAATTGGTCCACCTATAGCTTTATCCACTCGTTCAAGAGGAACAAACTTACCTCTAGACAAGCTGAGAAGCTAGATGTAGTTCATAATGCCTTGAGACTTCAAGATCGACAAACTCCTGAGTATCAACAGACTCTATCCGCACATTGGGATGTTCATCTTGAAGATGCTAGATAGATTAACAAGGAAGAGTAGCCAAGGTTGGACGGAGTTCCATTGAATGAGTCACAATTTGATATAAAGAGTGACAAAGATTCAAAGGGCTCATTTGATATTGATAGCCTAAATGAGGCATAGCTGTACTTAGTAATTTATTTTTTATACTACTATGTCCATCAAAAACTTTGAATTTGAATGATGACATTGGAGATATCTATTTTTAGTACTGCTATACTACTATTAGCTATGTCAATTACATTTTGATTTAATTTTAATATCAAATTTGATACATTATATGAATGTCTAAGCTTAAATTTTGATGTTGTGTATAGCTAAACTTGTAAAAGCTTGAGTATATATTATATATATATGAGCCCCTTCATGGTATGTTCATAACATCCTTCCCCGGGTGGGTTGGGTCATCTCGCCATTCTCTCTTGATAATGAGGTAAGGAGTGCCCTTCCCTCATTCTCTCTTTACTATAAGGGTGAGGAAGAAGGTTGGGAAGGGAATTGTGTAAGCGAAAGGAGAAAGAATGACCTTGGCCTATTCAATACCCCCTATCAAGGTGTATTGGCCCAATTGTCTCATTTCCAAGGATCGACTGTTGTCTACCACACTGCCTTCCCTTCCCCCACTGGCTCTGGCCCGGATCCTCCAACTATAGATTTCATGGCCAAGGATTAGGCTCTAAGCCACCCCACTATCACCTAGGTGGCACAACGAACAATAAAAGATTGTGCCAACCTAGGGAAAGAAAGCTAATGAAATCCCTACCTCATCATAAACTGCATGTTACTATAGAAGAGGGCAATTACTCTATGGTGCAGGGGTAGGCCGGTGGCTAGGGGTAGTTGGTTCCTCATGCACTTCTTTATATGCAGCATGGGAAGCAATATTTTCTTCATATATATACTCAAATTTTTACAAGTTTACCTATACATGACATCAAAATTCAAGCTTAGACATTCATAAAATGTATCAAATTTGATATTAACATTAAATCAAAAAGTATTTGACATAGCTGATAGCAGCACTAAAAATAAAGATATACAGACTGCCATCCCATCTCTGAAAAATTGTGCAACATAGGATACAAACAACTAGGCCACAAATCACTACAAATGTATCCTATAGGCCAGTAATTGTTTATGCTAGTAACAAGGTGAAGATAAAGGTTGTGCTTTCGTAATTTGTGAATGACAAATACAATAAAAACAATATGAAGTCTAAAAGGAACAATTCCATAGGTTTGATAATTCTTCAGGATACAGCACTCTTTGCAAACTCTAGAATATTGGTTCTCTATGAAATATTGTCAGATATCAAAAAAACAATAAAAAAATATTAACTCTAGACATAGTCTCCTTCTTCTAATAGAACATCTTAGGTAGAAGCCAATCAACTCTTCAGACTGCTGAAGTATGCTTGGAAGACTATAAGTCGATAACTTTTACCAAATTAAAGATGAAAGATATTATATCTCTGTCATAATTGCAATAGATGCCACATCTTATCAGATAGTAATGGCCTGATAGGCAACTTATGTGGCTCTTCATTTTAGTGTGAAAAAGGTTTGTAAAACATTCCTGCATGAGCCGTGTGGTATTTGCAGGCATTGAATGCTTAATTTAGACACCAGAGAGAATAAAAAAAAAGGAAAATAGGAATACCCACTATTCTATTCCTTATACATAGAAACAAAGAATCCAATCACACAGCCTGTTAAGAGTAAATCTATGCAGTAATAGATGCAAAAAATAAGGACTAATCAAACACAGACTCAGATAAAAACACATCATAAAACTAATGAAAAAAAAAATTAATTACTTTTACCATCTAACACTTACTAGATTTTGAATCTATCATGATCATAATAAGTGTCACATCTTGTCAATATCCATAGCCTGACTGACAACTTATGTGACTCTTCAATTTAGTGGGAAAACAGTCTTTCAAATATTACTGTATGAACCGTGTGGTCTTTGCAAGCATTGAATACTTAATTTGGTCTGCAAAGAGAGTACAAAAAATGATATGATGCAGGAATCCACTACTCTATTCTTGATAAGTGGGCACTTAAAAATCAAAACACTCTGCCTGTTGAGACTAAGCCTCAGCAGTGATAGAGGCAAACATAAAGGACAAATCAAACATAAGCTCAAATAAAAGCATAATCATGAAACTAGCGGAAAAAAAGCTGCACAAGCACCTGTGGCTATTATCATTCTAGCAAAAATGAAGTTACAAGCAAACATCTGTTTATTTCAAAGGGTTGGTAAATCTTATTCGCCAAGGCTAATGTGTTATGGTCTCATTATCAGTGTATTAAGGCAAAATAATAATTCATAAGATCTGTTCTATTCTTTGACCCAAAAGGAAATTTTTAAGGGTTTACTTGCAAGTGGGTGTTTGCCTTAATCGCTACTAAGTAAATCATGATACATAACATGCTTAGTACTGATGAAAAAACCAATCCGGGGCTCTCAAGGCACAATTCCGTAGTATAAATAAATGAAACATCTGCAGTTTTTTGCAGAGCTCTCCAAGTTACAACATCTAACTACTGGATTCAATTACAATTGATTTTGTTCTCTTGTGCTGAATAGAATCTACACAATTAATACAAACACTCATCTTATTCCTGAAATGAAAGTGCAGTATGAAATTCTGTGCAAATTCAACAACAAATAGAGTTGTGTAATAGAGAGGTACAAAATACCCTTGGAGCTCAAGACATTTCTTTATAAAGCTCGAGGATCCATTCCATACTGCCAGACGTAAACAGTTTCATCCCATCCGGTGCTTGCCAATAGACCTTCCACAAGAACACTCATATCCATTCCTACAGCAAACTCGGTATGATGATCATAGCGATCTAGAAGAGCATCCTCTGGAGCTCTATAATCCCACATACACATAGTCATATCATAAGAACAGGATGCAATAAGATTTTCCTGATGGGGTGAAAATTTGACCCTCCGGATTGCATATGTATGTCCTTGCAAAACTGTGACTGGAGTCCTGTACGTCCTAACATCCCATACCTTTATCAGTTTATCAACAGACCCAGTCACCAGCATACAATCATTATATTTGTTCCAATCACAAGAGAGAATCTCGTGATCGTGAGCTGGAATTATGATTGTTGAATTGGGTTCTCTCACATCCCAAACCCTCGCAGTGCAATCCCCTGAAGCTGAAGCGAAAACATCTGCATGTCTTGGGTTCCAAACTGCTGCATAGACACAATAAGTATGTTCTTTAAACGTACGCATAGACTGGGGCCTATCAATTGTCCAGAGCTTAATTGTATCATCCCATGACCCACTTAAGAAACTGTCTTTTCTAACAGCATTCCAATCAATAGAGTAAACCTCACGAGCATGCTCTTCCAAACTACCAATTGGATTTGCAGCAGGAGGGCGTGCCAAGTCCCAAATTTTGACACTACCATCGCCACTGGCCGAAACAACTAGATTTTCATTGGACTCAGACCATGTACAGTCGTACAGCCCATCTGCTGTATCAAAAGCACAAAACTCAATGATTCCATTGGGAGTAAGTTCCAGGACATGCTGCCGACCATTGCCGATAATACCAAAATTTTGGGCCGTTGCCACAGCCAAACGAGTCTCCACAAAAGGGCTAAACTTGACTGCATACCCATTAAAGGCAGTCCTAAACACAGGCATTGTGATTGTTCCAAATTCAAGCTACCAGAGTCTTTCCAAACCTATATTCTCAACTAATTCAAACCTGAAAACCCTACCAGATACACGGAATGAATATGAAAACAAAGGATAATAGTCACAAGTTTCGATTTATACCACACACAGAGAGATATCTTAAAAAAACAATAAAATTGTCCTATAAATTTCACTGAAATAAGCTTTAGAAATTTGAAAATCCACTAAATCATAGATCTGCGTATCCGTGTGTAGGGTCATTACATTTCTTTATGAAAGAAAAAAAATAAAAAACAAAGTTGTTTATTTACCAGTAATTTTCGAAAGCTTTATGCCATTTCGTATACCAGTAATGGAAGTCTTATCATCCAATCCAACAAAGAACTCATGCTGTGTTAAAAAATTGCCCAATATTGGAAAGGGTATAAAAAATAGTATATATTTGTAGAAGAAAAATATGCTTCCTATACAAAGAATCTCCTATAAATCAATTAAATTATGTTAAAGATGATTAGCTAAAATAGATTATATTATAAAACTAGCAATTGCACCTTGGTGTGCAATTGGCACTAAGTGTTGTGGAAGGTCAATTAGGGTAAATTTTGATTATTATTTTTTACAATTTGTGTACATGAGGTCAATTGGTAAAGAGAGATATAGAGATAGATAGAGGGAGAGAGATGGAGAGATAATGAGTTAGAGATAGAGGGAGATATGGAAGAAGAAACATAGAGATAGAGATAGATGAGGCAAAGAGATATCAATATAGAGGTGAGGAAGAGATAAAGGGAAAAAGAGTGGGAGAGAGAGATGGATGGATAGAGAGGAGACACCCACACTCTATGAAATTTATTGCATGATGGATGCTTGCACTATATTTCACCACATCAATATAATGCTCATGTTCATGCTCGTATTCATGTTCATGGTCATTACTGCATGATTATGGTTATGGCCATGGTGATGTTCATGATCATGGTTGTGGTTATGGTTATGATTGTGATCATGACCATGATTATGAAGATGATTTGTGAAATATTTTTGTCATTGTTTGTGTCTGAATTCTATTATGTTTTCACTTGTTTTTCATACTTGAATGTATTGGTTTGTATATTTATAATATTATTATTATAAATGTAATTAAATTAAAGTTAGCTTCAAAAGTATATTATATTATAGTTATATAATACTATAGTGTATATTATAATGTATAATTTTAAGATTATATCTAATTATTAATTTATTACTAATAATAACTATATAGATTTAGTATTGTTTTATATTATTTTATTATTAATATATTTAATCTATGTATAATCTTATAGTTGTATAATATTATTGTGTATATATAATATGTTTGTAAATTTTATGATTATGTTTCATTATAATATCAAATTTAAAAATAGCTTCAAAAGAATGATCTATTATTGCATGTGGAGAAGGAAAAAGGCGATGGTCAAATCCAATGGTGTACAAGGTTTTGATCGTCTTGCATATGCCTCTGAGCCACTATAAACCTTTGTTCCTAAAAACAACCGAATGTTATTCAAAGAGTCTTACATGTTTAAAGAAGATTTTGAATCATTGATTCGAAAAAATAGATCATTAAAATAAATATAATATAAATAAATTAATATAATATACATAAAAAATAATAATAAATATAATTATATTATATACAATTTAATGTGTACCCATAAATAATAATTAATGGACATTATACAATGATTATTTTTAACACCAGAAAAAGAGAATATGTACATTGTCAATACAAAAGATTTAAAAACTATAAAAAAAATCATTCATAATTTCGGCAAAAAAATTACCACTACTGTAAAAAAAATGTCAGCTCAAGAAAAAATTAACTTTTCATCTAGGGGAGAAGAGCAGTAGCTACCACCCATTGAATAACCGCCACCTCCAGGTTCACTCCACCCCCCAAAAAAAATTTAACTCTGATCCACAAAAAAACTTTTTATTAACAAATAGAAAATTACAACAATACCAATAGAAAATTACAACAACACCAATAGCTGCTCATAACAGAATGAGTCACTCACCAATCAAAGTACACAACTAAACATGCCTTTGCATTTATAAAAGAACTCCACTTGCACATAAAAAGGCCCATTTACAATTTCATTTAAATCATTTACTTTTTACAATTACCCCCACTTGCAAATGTTTGTCCCTCACTACATTTTATATTTACAAGTATACATGCACAGCTACTGGTGCTTTAGATGACATAATCACAATCTCCTTTGCACAGTCTTTCACACACTCCCTGTCAGCTATATGTATTTATTTCATTTCTTGTAGGTACCTGCACAATTAAATATAGGTGTAAGGCTCCCCAATTAAACATCAAATCCAAATGTAATGCACAATTCAGTCATATCATCTTTAAAAACCTACGTAACTTGCAGCTTCAAATTCAAATGCTCCTACCAAATTCAAAATTCAAACACAACCACCAAATTGAATGCATATCATCTTTAAAAACCTACGTAACTTGCACCTTCAAATTCAAATGCTCTAACAAATTCAAAATTCAAACACAACCACCAAATTGAATGCATTCAATTGTCAGATTCGAATTCCTAAATAAGAGGGGGAAAGTAGCCAGCAGCATTCACAATTACATGTTACTCCCACTCCCACCAAAGTTGAAAGCAACGACAAAGATTTTCTGCACATTCCTCTGCACATTCCTCTGCACATTCCTCTGATATCCAAAGTCTCAGGTATGTACTTATATTTATTTTCATTTATGCAGTGTCTTCTTACTTTATACATTCTACCATTTCTTAAAAAAATTCTACTTTCCATTGCACATACAATAGGCTAGCATACATATATTTGTCATTTTACATTACGTGTCTCTTGTTCATTCAGCAAATTGATGTATATGTGTGTTTCCTTTGCCTATCCATTGAAAATGCCGACTATGGTACCTATATTTATATTTGTCTGTTTTTCCTCATTTGTCATTTACTTCAGTGTTTATATCAGGGTTTATAGTTGTTATTTATTTTTTCTTATATGTCTCTTGTTTATTTTTGGTCATTTGTCAGGGGGGTCATTTATCAGGGTTTAATATGTATATGTGTGTGTGTATATATATATATATAATATATATATACATAGACAAACACATATATACGTCTATTAGTCTGTTTAAATATGTTTCATTTGGCTGTCCAATACAATAGCGTAGCATTTGTTTATATTTTCCTACTTCCCATTGCACACACAGCAGGCTACCATACATATATTTGTCATTTTACATTATGTGTCTCTTGTTCATTCAGCAAATCGATGTATATGTCTATCCTTTGCCTAGATCCTTTTAAAATGCAAACAATGGTACTGGTTAATCATTTTCTTCTGCATCTTTCATGACCCATGAAGGATTTATTCGATGATTGAAAAATTATTACTGCTTGTTTATGAAATAAATCAATCCTCTTACACTCCTTTTCCCACATTGCAGTTATGTATGTATGTATCTATGCAGCTTCACACACACACACACACACACATATATGTGTATATGTATGTATGTATGTATGTATGCATGCAGATACATACATACATTGCACATACAGCAGGCTACCATACATATATTTGTCATTTTACATTATGTGTCTCTTGTTCATTCAGCAAATTGATGTATATGTCTATCCTTTGCCTATCCTTTTAAAATGCAAACAATGGTACTGGTTAATCATTTTCTTTTGCATCTTTCACGACCCATGAAGGATTTATTCGATGATTGAAAAATTATTACTGCTTGTTTATGAAATAAATCATTCCTCTTACACTCCTTTTCCCACATTGCATTTATGTATGTATGTATGTATGTATGCAGCTTCATACATACATATGTACATATGTATGTATGTATCTGCATACATACATACATACATACCCTAAAAAAAAGTGAATTTGGTTTTCTTTTGTGCTTAAATTATTAAATACGACCTGGTAAAGTCGATTGTCTCATGATTTTGTCTCCAGAAATGATCAGGAATTTCGTGGGTTTGAACACATGTCTATAAAAAACCCAGGTCACTTTGGGCATAAATCGACAAACCCATTAAAAATAAATATGTTTTTGTCAAAACCCTTGCATGGTTTTTTCCAAATTCGTGTGCTTAATGAATTAATCTCATGAAACCCTTGCCTGGAATATTCTGCATCTATCTCAAAACACACTTCTGTATTCCTACCAGTGAGGAATTATTCTGCATATATGTATGTGTGTATGTATGTATGTGCATATATACATGTATGTATGTCCATATATGTATGTATGTATGTATGTATGTATGCACATACATACATATATAGATACATATATATATATATATACATATATATATGTGTGTGTGTGTGTGTGTGTGTGTGTGTGTGTATGTATGTATGTATGTATGTATGTGCAACTACAAAGACAACGCGCGGTAAAGCGAATGAATAGGATGGGACACCCACAAAAAAACATTAGTCATATGCATCAATCGGACCCCAAATGAAGATTAATTGGGGTGTAATGTGTTTGGTGTCCAGTGCTTTAGTAAGGAGATTAATATGTAGGAGTGATTTGTAATGGGTGCAAAATTGATTGTAGAAGGTGCTAACGTGAATTAAACCCATTCACTTTCGAGCGGATTTGAATGATAAAATAGATCTGTTTTATATTTTGCAAAGTTTATACCTGTGTTTTGTATTTATATCTGTGTTTTGCAATGTTTATACACTATTTTTCTGACACTTGATCACTTACAATGTACAGGATCATTGACAATCATGGCACCAAGGCACAAGAGGAAAAGATCAGGTCTGAGGCGCTTGAATAGAGTACCTCGTGTAGTGACATTCGATGTTCCAGATGTTGACGAAGAGCCAGCAGTGAACATGGACGAGGAAGTTATTTCTGAAAATGCAGAACAGACCAATGAAAATGATGGTTTTCAACCTGCTGTTCATAATACTGACGTAGAAATGGAACCGCCATCTGCTGACCAAGTGACAACCCCAGATCATAGCATCAAAAGTTGGTCTATGGATGACATGGAAAAAGCCATTGCAGATGTTGAAGACCATCACATGACAATCAGAGGTTCAGCGATCAAATGGGGAATCTCGCCTAGCAGTTTGCGGTCATGGCTCAATGGTGTGACATCCACAAAAAAGAGGGGGCCACCAACAATCCTGACTGACGAAGAAGAAGCTGAAATTGTGCAATGGTGTAAAGATATGGCTAATATTGGCCATGGCCTTCAAGTGTCACAGCTTAAGTCAACGGTGGCCCACATGGTTGGAGTGAGGCCTAACCCATTCACAAATGGGATACCAGGGAGGTCATGGTGGGTTGGATTTCGTCAAAGGCATCCTGATCTGACAATTCGAACACCCGAAGGAGTGGACACAGATCGAGCTATAATGTTGCGGCCCGAAATAGTTTCTTCATTCTATGATAACTTGGAGGAGTTGTACAACAAACTTAATTATGGGCCCAACAACATATGGAACTGTGATGAAACAGGTGTGCAAGCTGGCAGAAATTGTGCAATGAGAGTTATTGCAAAAACAGGGACGAAATGTGTTCCACAATTAATTGCTAAAAGCAGAGAATGGATCACTGTTCTAGCTTGTGTTAGTGCAGCAGGTCAAGCTATACCTGGTTACTATTTGTTCAAGTCCAAAAGGAACATTAAAAACTATATTGTTAACTGTGAGCCAAGGGCATGCATGGCAATCCAAGAGCATGCTTGGATGACCAAAGAATTATTTGTGGCATGGTTAAAACACTTCGCAAAAAATGTCCCAGGAGGTGTGTCACCAACCAACAGAAAGCTTCTAATCTTTGACGGTCATGGCAGCCATGTGGCATTCAAAACGGTTGAAGTAGCAAAGGCTATGGGAATAGATTTGCTCACACTTCCAGCACATTGCAGTCACAAATTGCAGCCCCTTGATGTTAGTGTGTTCTCACCATTTAAGAACTACTTCAAACAGCAAAGGACTATATGGCTCTCTGCAAATCCTCAACTTGACATTGGAAGGGAAGAGTTGGCAACACTTGCCAGCAAAGCTTTTGCACAAGCTTTGACTCCTAATAACATTGCAAGTGGTTTTAGAAAAACAGGAATTTGGCCATTAGATCGACATGCACTTGACTTGGATATGGGGCCAAGCCAAGCTTTTGTGGTTGAAGAGGAAGGAACGACATTGGGAGCAGAAACTGAGGGTGATACAGCTGATGAAGAGGCACAGTTCATGGCAGCTGAGACTTGTTTGAGGATAGCAGGTTGGAATGAGGAACAGATTGGACAGTTTGTGGATACCTTTTCTGCAAACATTCCCCCAAATCCAGAAAACATTGAGGCAACAGAAATTCAACAAGAACCAGCAGTTCGATCATCTAATCAGGTAGCTGAAAATGAAGAGAGTCTGAATCTGCCATCTGAATTTGAAGATGCAGCTTTGAACCTAGGGGTGCATCTCAATTTCACTCAAGTGGATGAAGGGTTGTCCATGCCATCACCACCGAATGTTGATCCTGAAGATGTCATCCATTACTTCACAACTGGGAGAAATTGGGAGGCTGAAAATGATGAAGAGGATGGAGTCGATGGTAATGACTCAAATGATGAAGAGGCTGACTATGTGCCATGCACACAAGTCAATGATCAGCAACCAGCAGGCAGCAGAAGCACTTTTTTGCAACTCCCAATGCAACGAGTGCGCCAATCATCTAATAGAGGTCGCAATGGGGTCCTACGCCTTAGTAGGCAGTCTCAAATTTTGACATCGGATGATTTCTTCAATTTGCTGAATGAACAAGAGGCACAGAAGCAAAGAAACCAAGAATTGCAGCAAAGGAAAAGGGAGCAAATGGCTGAAAGGAAGGCAGAAAGAGAAGCAATCCTCGCACAGAGGGAGGCAAATAGATTGGAGCGTGCTGCAAAAAAACAAAAAATTGCAGAGGAGAAACTGAGGCAGCGACATGAAAAGGAGCTTCAAAGGGAGCAAGCAAAGATTGCTAGACAGTTGAAGGAAAACCAAAAGCAGGCGGAAAGAGCAGAAAGAAACAGAAGTAAGAGTACTCCTACAACTCCTCTTCCAAGTCAACATCCAATTTTAAGGGACATGATTAACATTTTGTCTCCAGCCTTTGCAGCTCTTAGCAGCCTACAAAATGGGTCTTCTGAAGGCTGCTCTCCACAGTTACAGCTAACTCCAGAGGCAAATCATGCATTGCTTGCTTGTATAGCAAGTGCCATACAGAACAATCCGCAGTCCTCAACATCTTCTCCAGTTGACGCAGAGTCAGTTGACCCCCAAGGACACACCACTTCATAATCAGATCTGTGGATGTCTGATTACGATTTTTTGTTGTCAATTTTTTGACCTCGAAGTGTGCTAGAGTGTTTTTTGTAAAACTGAATGCTAGTCTATTGTATTGGACAGTCAAAGGATACTAGTTTGTTGTATTGGATAGCATTTCGATACTAGTGTCTAATTTTGTAGAACTAAATGGTAGTGTGTTCTCAACTTATCTAATTCAATGTGTTCCAATGTGTTTTTTGTATATATGAAGACTCCTTGTCTTCTTTCCAAGTTAATGATTCGAAATCAGTTTTGTGTTTGTTGTATTCATCTATCATTGATGTGATTTAAAAATATGACTCACTAGTCTATTGAAGATCTATGTTTTGTAAATAATGCATTTGGTAAAGGTTGAAAACATTATAATTCAAACTTTGTATTTTTCTTGACATCAGACTTTTTGAAAATTCAAACTTAATAATTCAATAAGTTTCTATGTATTTTCTCACATCTATTTATTTTGAAAATTCTAACTTCACATATGTGTTTGTTTGTTGCATAGATATATATATATATATAATATAACTATACATCTATATGTAAGTTTACAATGAATAAGTAAATCCCACCATAAATCAAATCCCATTGTCCAGGTTCATGAATGAACATCATCAGAAAAAAGAACATCATAAATGAACACAATGTCTAGCAGGTCACAGCCAAGGTAAGCTCTTGAAAGACTTGACTTGAAATGTCATCATGCAAATTGACTTGCTCTTTACAACCTCCCTAGTTGTGTATACATGCATACATATATATATATATATATGTATGTACGTATATACATACATACATACATACATACATACATATATATGTATACACAACTAAGTATATGCATACATATAACTATACACCTATATGCAACATATCCATAAATTAATCTATTTGAAATTATAAATTTTTGAACACATACACTTGGAAATTAATTTAATTGTAAATTGTAAATGTAAGTTTACAATGAATAATAAAAATGAACATTATAACTGAACACAATGTCTATCGGGTCACAGCCAAAGTAAAGTCTTGAAAGACTTTACCTGATATGTAATCTTACAAATTGACATGGTCTTCACAACCTCCTAGCCATTTGACATGCCTGCCACAACAAACAAATATAATACAACAAACAAACATGGACAATAGTTATTGAAATAAATAAAAGATATACTAGTTAGTAAAAAATATAGAACAATAATTGAAACTTAGAACAATTTGAACAAAAAATCCTTAATTATTTGGTGTGTTGATAAACACAATTACCAAACTACCCACCATGAACATCGTTACACCACCTCTCCTTGTTCTCCCATGCCTGCAAGAAAAGATTTACAACCACGGGTAGTCACAACCGAGGCTAGTAACATACAAACATCATATGACCTTTGAAATAATGCATGTACAACAACACATAATTAATGAAGTTCAATTGCGAATATAGTAGTAGAGGAGAAAAATTGTGAATGCCACTAGCTGCTATCCCTCTTATTTAGAAATTTGAATCTGACAATTGAATGCATTCAATTTGATTGTTGTGTTTCAAATATGAATTTGTTATAGCATTTGAATTTGTAGCTGCCAGTTACGTAGGTTTTTAGAGATGATATGACTGAATTCTGCACTATATTTGGATTGGATGTTCATTTGGGAAGCCTTATATATCTGTGATTTTTTGCAGCTTTGCATGCATGCATAGAGTCATACAATCATATATCAGTAATATACATTGCAAAGCAGAAAAAACACCTAAATGTGTCACTTTTAACATCTAATTAAAACTCTTTTATCATTCAAATCCGCTCAAAATTGAATGGGTCTAATTCATGTTAGCACCTTATAGAATCATTTTGGTGCCCATTAAAAATCACTCCTACATATTAATCTCCTTACTAAAACCTTGGGACACCAGGCCCGCAGTACACCCCAATTAATCTTCGATTTTGGGTCCGGGTCAGTCTATATGACTAATGTTTTTGTGGGTGATCCCATCCTATTCGTGCGGCTTTCTGCGTAACGTCTTTGTGGTTGCACATGCATACATGCACATACATACACACACACACACATATATATATATGTATCTATGTAATGTGTGTGTGTTATAATACCTTTATGTAATACATACATACAATAATAATAATGCGCAATACATACATACCCGCACAATACATATATGTAATGTGTGTGATGATATGTGTCTTCAATGTGCATTGCAATGCATACATACGTACATATATGTATATGTATATAATGTTGCATACATGCATACCGCATGCATATGTATGTATGTGTGTATGTACATCTATAAACTCTATACATACATCTGATAATAATTTTGACATCATCGAATAAACCCTTAATGGGTCGTGAAAGATGCAGAGGAAAATGAATAACCAGTACCATTGTTTGCATTTTGAAAGGATAGGCAAAGGATACACACATATACATCGATTTGTTGAATGAACAAGAGACACATAATGTAAAATGACAAATATATGTATGCTAGCCTACTGTATTTGCAATGGAAAGTAGAAATTTCTTTACAAATGGTAGAATGTATAAAGTAAGAAGACACTGCATAAATGAAAATAACTATAAGTACCTACCTGATACTTGGGATATTAGAGGAATGTGCAGAGGATGCTTTTCGTTGCTTTCGATACATACATACATATATACATGTATTTATGTATGTGCACATACATACATACATACATACATACATTTTTGTAATATGAAAGATGCAGAAGAAAATGATTAACTAGTACCATTGTTTGCCTATTCAAAGGAGAAAGATGTTAGATGTTACCTGAGGCCTGCTGTATGTGCAATGGAAAGTATGGTATGTATGTATGTATGTCTGTATATGTATGTTTGTATGTGTACATACATACATGTATGTACATATGTATGTCTGTAAGTGTATATATGTATGTCTGTATGTGTATATACAGGTATGTATGTATATATGTATGTGTGTATGTGTACATACATACATGTATGTAAATATGTATGTCTGTATGTGTACATACATACATACATACATGCATACATGTATGTATGTATGTATGTACACATACATACAGCCCACAGCCAAATGCCTTCCCAATGTATGTATCTTATGTACACATACATACATACATATTTACATACATGTATGTATATATGTATGTTTGTATGTGTACATACAGCATACATGTATGTACATATGTATATGCAGCATGTGTACACATACATACATACTACATACATGTAATATGCAGCGTAATACGTATGTGTACATACATACATACATACATCATACATGTATGTATGTATGTATGTACACATACAGAACACATACATACATGTAATGTATGTGTACATACCTCACATGTATGTGCAACATGTGTACATATTACATACATACATACATGTATCATGTATGTATGTATGTATGTACACATCTGACCTTATATTTCCAATACATGTGTGTGTATATGTGTGTATGTGTACATACATACATGTATGTACAAATGTATGTCTATATGTGTATATACATACATATATGTATATATGTATGTCTGTATGTGTACATACATACATACATACATACATGTATGTATGTATATACATGTACGTATATATGTATGGTATGTATGTGTATATGTATGTCTGTATGTGTACATACATACAGACCATACATATATACATGGTATGTATGTACACATACATACATGCATATATGTATGTATGTATGTATGTGCACATACATACCATACATATATGTATGTATGTATGTATTGGGTTTTTCAGAAAGGTGCAAAATAAATTAACCAAGGGTTTCATAGTAATAATTTGTCAGTCGCAGGAATACAGAAGTGCATTTTCAGATAGATGCAGAATATTCCAGGCAAGGGTTTCATGAGATCAATTCCTTAAGCAAACGAATTTGGAAAAAGCCAAGCAGGGGTTTTCACGAATTCGTTTTTGAGATAGATGCAGAATATTCCAAACAAGGGTTTCATGAGATTAATTCATTAAGCACACGAATTTGGAAAAAACCATGCAAGGGTTTTGACAAAAACATATTTATTTTTAATGGGTTTGTCGATTTATGCCCAAAGTGACATGGGTTTTTTATAGACATGTGTTCAAACCCACGAAATTCCTGATCATTTCTGGAGACAAAATCATGAGACAATCGACTTTACCAGGTCGTATTTAATAATTTAAGCACAATAAAACCCGTATTTGGAAAAACAAAGCAAGGGTTTTCACAAACCCATGAAATTCGTTATCATTTCTGCAGACAAAATCATGATACAGTCGAATTTACCACGTTGTGAGCGCGCGGTAACATGAGGACATGAAATCATTTTACCCCAAAAAAAACCCGTGTGTATAACGCCAGTACCATGACATTAGCAGAATAAAATAGCACATGGCGAGATGCATGTAAGATGCATGATTTACTTCATAGACAAGCAGTAATAATTTATCAAACGTCGAACAAACCCTTCACGGGTCTTAACACTCGAATAAACCCTTCACGGGTCATGAAAGATGCAGAAGAAAATGATTAACCAGTACCATTGTTTGCATATTGTAAAGGTAGACGATGTTAGATGTTACCTGGAGCCGTGCGCACGTGGAGGAGCTGTGGGGAGCCGTCGCCATCCACAGCCTTCTCCATCACCGGGAACCTTCCAGACAGTGCGCGGCAAAGCGAATGGTTATGATGGGATACCCACAAAAAAACATTAGTCATATGCATCAATCGGACCCCAAATAAAGATTAATTGGGGTGTAATGTGTTTGGTGTCTGGTGCTTTAGTAAGGAGATTAATATGTAGGAGTGATTTGTAATGGGTGCGAAATTGATTGTAGAAGGTGCTAACGTGAATTAGACCTATTCACTTTTGAGCGGATTTGAATGATAAAAGAGTTTTAATTAGATATTAAAAGTGACATATTTAGGTGTTTTTTTTATTTTTTATTGGTGGTTATATGTAGGGGGTATTGGGACGTTAGGTGATGATAACCGGGCGACACCTCTAAAAGGGGTCTTTTTGACATACGCGCGCATATCGGATGCTACCGCACTCTACCGAATTGCCCAAAAGCCAAAACCTTAGTTATAAGATCTTAACTCATGTGCGAAAAAAACCCATAAATTTTTTTTCCGATTCGACATACGGTTTGTATTCTACGGTTGCGCGAAGTTAGCCCTAGCGGCTACTGGCTCTTCTCCCTATATTTATTTTGTTTTCTCAGTTTTTGCTTTACCATTTGCCGTTTGTGGTATTGTGTGAAAGTAAGTTTTGATAGAGTTATTGATGACAAATGATGTCACCGTTGGGCCCTGTGCCCTATGTGGCTCGCTGTTGGGAATGACACCACCTCCCAATACTACCTAACGTTAAAACTAATTACTTTCATTATGTATTTAAAACCAATAAAGTGGGTCCCACTCCTACTGAGAAAAGTTGGCCCTCACTCATACGTTTAAAGGATAAAGACAACACGTGTGAATAAGTAGGACACCTTGGAACTATGTGTGGAGAAATTTACGGAGGGAATAAAATGGAAGGAGTCTTTTATTCTTTTTTTCACCGTAGAAGTTGATTGACGGCTATGGACAGCTCAACCATATATCATCCCTTCTCAAGCAGCATCCACCGTGGATGGACAAAGTTAGCTGACTATTCTCAAATAGGAGACTGAGTAAATATACCTATATATATCAATTAAATAAATATGAATTATCTTAAGATAAAATATACCTATATATATATATATATCAATTAAATAAATATGAATTATCTTAAAGATAATTAATAAAATAGATTATATTATAAAAATATACCTATATATATCAATTAAATAAATATGAATTATCTTAAGATAATGAATTAAAATAGATTATATTATAAAAATATATCTATGTATCAATTTAATAAATATGAATTATCTTAAGATAGTGAGTTAAAATAGATTATATTATAAAAATATATCTATAAATATTAATGAAAATTAATAAAATAAATTAATGGTATTTAGTTTTGGATTAAATGTTTATTTGGTTGTGATATGTGTTGTTAATTGATTAATTTAGGTATATGTCAATACTTTAGGATTTAACAATCATTTCTAAATTGAAAGATTCATTGTTTGATGTTCTAAATTGTTTTTGTACTTGTGGAAATGATATGTGTGCCTCTAGATGATGCTTATGAAAATGATCTTCATGCCCATAGATTTGATCTCTAATGCACAAATTTGAACTAGTAGGTTTTGCACTTGATACAGAAAAATAATCTTCATACATTTGGAAATGATATCCATACCCATAAAGTTGATCTTTAGCACATTGATTCGATCAAATAACTTTTGCACATCATACTCATGTTCACCTTGAGCTGTGAATCTGTAATAAACGATTGGAAATGTTTAGAAATGTCATTAAGAGTTTGCTAAGCAAGACTATTTTTCTTATGTCAAACCCTTAGATCCAATTTTATAGCTTTACAACAATAATCTAAGACACATCAAGCAATCATGTGATACACTTAATTAATGTAAATATTGATGCTACATGATTTTATGATGTATTGTGTAGCATAGCTCTTATGATATGCTCTAGATTATCTATCCAATATCATAAATGGTCGCAAATAAATTAGCATTCATCCTTTTATACAACACCCTAGTGTGCAGTTTGAGTTTTTTTTATATTTAAATTCATTCATAATAGTTAATTGGAAAAAGGTCTACTTGGGCCCATTTCAAATTCAAATTTGTGAGTTTGGCACCTGATTGACTTAAGATCATATTTTATTTTCATTTCTCCTCTTAAATTAGTGTAGGAAGCAACTTTGCACCTTAGCCTTCCTTTCATTTCGTATCAGAGACAAATCAACTCAATTCCTATGTGGTAGGAGAAAGATTTTTTGTATTGATCTTAGTTTGAATGGGAGTGCACAAAGAGAAAATATTTGTTTTGGGAAGATGGCAAGAATATCTAGATTAGAGATGAAAAAATTAATAACTTTGAGTTGAAAAAGCTTTAAATGGAGGATTTATTTATAGATTGAGATCTATGGGATACACTATATGAATATAAATCACTTACGATATCATTAGATGATAGGTTAGTGTTTGATAGAAATGTGAGTTGGTCTATTATGTGTTATGGAATGTTTAGGAAGAATCCACTAGAAAAATCATCTAAGAAAGGTTTAGGGAACTTGTACTAGCCTAAATCCTTGGTTAATAATTTTTTTCTACAAAAGAATTTGTACACTTTAATGATAGGTGATGATGATATTATTGCTAAGAATCTAAATACATCCAACCTAGTTATAACCCAATTATAATCCATGTGTTTGAAGATGGAAGAGAAACATTGATGCATGACCCTTATGTGTTATATATCAAACTTGTGGGGTAAGTTGGTAATGGTTATTAGAAACATTATCTCAAAACTAGTGGCGGATGAGGTTGTGGGTGTTCTTCTCACTAAAGAGATGAGGAGAAAGTCTATTGAATCAATCATAAAGGTCTTCTTTATTGACGGGTATTCTAAAGAGGGACTAGAAAGGAAAGAAAAGATCTAAGTGTATATGAAAAATAAAACTATGCTCGGTTTTATTCTAGTTCTCATAAATATTTTGGTTTGTTGGGTATTATTCATTCTAATTTTTTTGGTCCTATAAATATTTCCTCCTCAATAAAAATATGTATTATATATTATTTAGTAATAATGATTATTCTAGGAGGACATGGGTGTATTTTCACTATGCTCCTACCCCAATAGTGTGTATTAGGTTATGAGTAGTCAACTTGTGGCTATCTTAACTCTTAAATAATTTATATAATCATATATAGGTATTTAGGTTATCCTAAGGATTGTAATTAATTCTTTTTTTATGAATAGGTGTCATAATCTATTAATTAAAGATAAATATTACACATATTCATAAAAAAAAAGTCGGGTGGTAAGAAGGAACACCCTAAAGAGTCACATGGTTAGCACCTAGATATCTGAAAGCATGAAAAAACAATAAAAGGTCGCTAAGCAGCCATAGCAATGCTAGTAGATGGAGGCGGGTCCCTATCATCCGGCCTACCCCATAAATCAACAGGGTCCGGAGTGACGTCAAGGGGGTCTCAACCATCATCTTTTTCTTTATCTTCTCATCAAGTGGGAGAGATCACCAAATCCAACTACAAAAACCATTTGGAAGAATCAATCAGCCAACCAAAAGCTTTTCCAGAAGCTCTGCTAAAGGGCCAACCAAAAGCACCACCGCCACCTCTAGAGGCTCCTCCAGAAGGCCACCCCAAGTCAGCCCGAGGAGGTGGGGAGGGTGAACGCCTGCGAGGACACAAGCCACTATGATGAGGGGACTATGAATGGGGACAAGCCTAAGAATCCTTGGTAGAGCTACTCCTTCCTTGACGCCGGTCACATAGAGGTGAGTGGCCCCAAGGGGAAGTGGAAGAGGGTGGCACGCGAGAAACTATGCAAGGGGCATTCCCCTAGTGGTCCAAGAGCTCTTGAAGGTGAGTCACCTAAAGAACAACTTTATTAACTTGCACTTCAATCTATAATAACACATTAGAACATATAATAGCTTTAGAATAAAGCGATACATGTTTATCAATCTAGGTATGAGCAAAAATATAGGAGTTTCTATCTTTCCAAATACTAAAGAGAATTTTCACCTTGAAAGTGTACCAAATCTGGGTATACTTATGGGGAAGACAGGGCTAATTTCCCAGCGACACCATATGTCAAGAGAAAGGCTCAAGCTAGAAGGGCCAAAAGAAGTCATGAATCTAATTCCACAATTGTTGAGCTCTGGAGCAGAACCAAAAGAGGTTCTTGAAAGACTTAAGTTTCCCACAAAAATGGCAACGAGGGTCATGACCCCCATATGGTTAAGCCAAGATTCCACGAGTAAACCTTGGAAAATAATACACCAAGCAAAGTGGGCAAGCTTGGGCTCAACAATAGTAGTCCACATAGTAGTAAATCTATGGTGCCAAACAAACACTGGGGATTGAAGATGCCACCTTTGGTTTAAACTACTAACCATCAAAATATGAGGAGAAATCCACTAGTAGCCAATTCAAGGCTTGTAGTTTTTAAAAGGGGTATTTGGACCCCACTTCCAATCTTTCCACCAAGGCTTGGTAGAATGGATACCAACTTTATGAAGCATGTCAAATAGAATGACATTAACCAGACCTTCAAAAGTTTCTCAATCATGATTCTATAAGCCAAACTTGGATTTAAAATATCCCCACAACATGAGGCTCATCATGGGTCTAGAAAACAAGTTCTAAGGTGACTAAATACCCTCCTTATGAAATATGAGAGCCTTAAGCTAGGGAAATTTGGCCAGAAGATGACCCAAATTGGTGAACAAAGGAGACCAACAGATATTCTGCTGATTGAAAGATAAACCATCTATGAAACCAACTCCATTCTAAGTGATCCAGGGCTTGATATCCTTCCAAGCATGCCAAATTCTTTTGGCAATAAAAGTGCCTTCAATTTGAGCAGGCTCCTTCATAATGAGAAGGGTATGGAAACCAATCCCTTTCCAAGCCAATCTGTGAAATGGATATCCCGTGGAAATACAATGCCTGAGAAGAATCTTCCAGGCCTCATTGCTAGTGAGGGCACATTTTATCCACTTGGCACAAAGACAAATCCCTTGCCTTTGAGTAGCCAAAAGGCCAAGCCCACCAAACTCTTTGGGGAGACAATATAACTCCTAGGAAACACATTGAAACCCTTTGTGAGTCTCAAAAGAGGGCCAAAGGAAGTCTCTAAGAAGCTTTCTAAGCTTCGTGTAGGAGGCCTTGGAAGGGGCCTAACACGAAGGTAGTAAACATGAGTTGCTGCCAAAATCTTGGAGCACACTTGAAACTTGCCAGCCAATGAGAGTGACTTAGTGATCTAGAAAGCCAACTTCCACTCAATACAAAAAAGGACTGCTTGCCATAAGTCCAAAGAGGAAACCTAAAAATAAAAGGGGATGCCAAGGAACTTGAAGATTTCCTCATGAGCAATCCACTTCCAACCATATTGTTGAATCCAGAGAGGACTAGGAAGAATGGATTGATGATAGCATTGATTTTTATGCCATTGCACAGTAGAACTAGAGGCCAAGCAAAAGGTCTCAAGACATTTGAGGGAAGCTTTGACATTATCCTCTTCTTCTAGTAGAGTGAGGAAGGAATCATCAGCATAATGGCCATTGACAAGCTAGGCCGATGAGTTGGGAAAGTTGATCCATTAGACAAGCCCACAGGAGATAGAGTGGGCCAAGAGATAACCAAAACCTTCAGCAATAAGGACATATAGAGAAGGAGCCACAAGGAAACCTTGGTGAATGGAACAAAACAATCTAAAGGATTGGGATTGTCGACCATTGATGGTAATGCAAGCAGAAGCATCAGTAAAAAGCATGCTCACAGATTGAATAAAATGGGGACCAAATCCCAGAGAAAAATGCATAGCAAGAATAAAAGACCATTCAATGTAGTCATAAGCTTTAGCAAAATCAATCTTCAAAAAAATTATTTTTGATGTGAGCGCCTAGCCCACCCCATACATTCCCAAAATACAATGATGTTATCTAAAATGAATCTAGATTTAATGAACCCAGTCTTCTTTGGGCGAAAAACTTGAGGGAGAAGGTGGCCGATTTTCAAGGCAAGGACTTTAGCAATGACTTTGTAGGAACATTGAGGAGTGTGATGGGCCGCCAATTGCAAATATCTTTAGGATCATTGGACTTAGGTATGAATTTTATGTTTCCTTTATTAATAAGTTGGCCAAGGGATTTAGAATGAAATGCTTCTAAATACACCTTATGAAGGTCTTCTCCCACATAGTCCCAAAGGGATTTGTAAAATTCACAAGGAAAATCATCAATTCCAAGAGCTTTGTCATTAGCCATAGTGCTCACAACCTCCTTGAGATTTCCAATGGTGATTAATTGCTCACAGAAGGCCTTTTGGGCAAAGGAGAGTCTATTAGGAACAAATCCAAGGCATTCCTAGAGAGCATTGGCACACTCTAGAGTGTAATCTTGGGTAGTGAAAACTTTTTCATAATGCCTAAAAAAGCCTGGAGAATGTCTGGTAAATTTGTGAGCAAATGATTACCTTCTTTGATCTGTTTGATGCCATGTGAGTTGTGCTTGGCATGAAGAATAAGAAAAAAATATTTTGAGGCACGATTCCCAATTTGAAGAAATTTGGCTTTGATATATGCACCTCTCATAGCATAACAATCAACAACTTGTTTCAGATGTCTCAGCCCCGCCACTCTAGATTGCAAGGCTAGGGAAAAGGGGTTAGCTTTTAAGGCCTCAATGACCCTTTGGAGATCTAAAGTGTTGGCCTCATAAGATTGCCTATGAAAAATGGTTAGTTGGCACCCATAAATATGAAGAAACCTCATAGTGCGGGTAATGGCATCATTCTGCCACTTAATTCAACTTGTAGAATGGTAGGTTTACATTCAAGATTCCAAATAGTTTTGATGTGGGCCAGTGTGGGTTGATGACTTAGCAAAGAAGTATTAAAAAAATTGAGACTTATTGGTACAAGGCAGCCCTACTTTCCATTCAATGCAAAAATGGATGGGAAAGTGGTCTTACAAGGTCACATCCACTAACGACATAATCAAAAGAGGGGACCAACTAGCAAAGGAAAAGAAAGATTGAGCGGAGATCATACCACAATCAAGACGCTTAAATATTTTGTTAGACCTAGCTCAAAAATTACTCCAAGTGTTTCATAAAGAATGTGAATGGTGAAGACCAATATTGGGGTCAAAATGACCCGATTTATTGCACATGTAAAACCATGCTTTTCTCTCGTTAGCTTCCCATCTTAACAAAAAAGTATCTTCTTTATCATACATCGCCTCCACCATATTGAAATCACCACAAAGGACCCAAGTGGCAACTAGTAGAGAGTCCATAATCCAATGCCAAAGAAGAGATCTTTCAACAACATCATTTGAGGCATAAACATTAATAATCCCAAAGGAATGATTATCAATGTTCAGAAGAACCCAAATGAGCTAGTGTGTGGGGTCAAACCCATGATCCATGACACAATCTTGTCAACATAGGGACAAAAGGGTGACCACCCTACCACATCCACCAACTTGATCAATGGAAACCATTTACTTGCTGGCTAAATAACCTTACAATGGAAAACATTTTACTTTCACTTCCTGTAGGCACAAAACATCAATGCTAGCATGCTTCTAAAGAGTATCCCTAACAGAATACTTCCTAGAAAGGTTTGTTAGACCTCACACATTTTAGGAGAGAAAATTCATGTGTGGGACTCGATCATGTCATTGAAGTCCAACTCTTCCAATAAGGAAAATAAATTTTGCAAAAACTCTAGAGTGGCATTGAACCCAACTGAAACAGAATAGAGTAAAACCTCCACTTTTATAAAATAAATTTTCCCTATTCAAGAGGCTTGGAAGGGTTGTGTGACCTCCAATAAATTCTCATAACAAGAGGAGACACAACTAGTTGAGTTGTCATCATAGAAGCTAGCTAAGGTGTTGCGAAGGGCCTTGGCCGAGCTGGGATACCATTAACAACTTATTTCCCCTTCGCATAAGGGTTTGAGATTTCAATTGAAGGCTTAGGGACCTTGGAAGTCATCCTAACACCATTGAAATTGTTCTTTTAGTTTGTAACCATGGTCCACTTGTCTTCTGATTTGGCAGTTGGGGTTTTCGTCGAGTGAGGATTATTAGCTTACCATGGCAAAGATTGAGTGTGAGGGGCAACAAGAGGGCAATCTTTGATCTTGTGATTAGTAGATTGGCATCGATAACAAGTATTAGGAAAACTAAAGTAAATAAACTTTTGGGTATGCTGAAAATTACCAATTTGAATATTTATGTACTCCTTCAAATCTTGCAAAAGGTCCAAATCTTGCAAAAGGTCCACTTCAACATAGAATCACTTTTGAGGGTGAGCTTGAAAGAATTGGTCAGGTTCAACACAAATAACTTTCCCCATAGATGAAGCTATGTGGTGTAGAAAATACAAGCATGAAAAGGGCAAGCTAGGAAACTTAATCCAAACTAGGACAAGTAATTTCCTATCCTCAAAGATAGAGAAACCCTGGGTCCAAGGTTGAAAAACTAACAAAGAAGACCAAACATACCAAGGACCATGGTTCAAGATTTCTTGAACATGACTAGCTTCCACAAAACGAAAAAGAAAAAAGCTTTTGGTCAAATTTTGGACCATATCAAGGTGGACCCCAAGAGGGACCTAGCTTTTATGGACACAATCTTTAGCACACTTTTAGGGAGATTCCTATCAATAAAGTAACATACAAGAGTATGCTACTCTAACCAATGACATGCAGTAGCAAATTCTAGGATGGGAAGCACCACATATGCATGGGAATCAAAAGACTTACCTCATGGAACACCTTCAGAACAATTTTTTGGGGTCGCTTGTTCAGAGGAGGAGCCATTATGCAGAGCCGTCAAATTGCCAACACTAGCAAGAACTGTTGGGTTGGATTTGGTCAAAGGCATAATAAAACAACTAAAAGCTACAATAAATGCAGTTTTACAAAGCAAAGGAAAATCCTACACCTAAGGCATTGTATGATGCAAGGAGAGCCAAGGATGAATGTAGAAACAAAAATCCCTAGCAGAACTCATTCACCTCAAGCCTCCATTTAAGTTAATATGGATGACATCCAAGACATAATCAGGTATATATACAAGTTAGTGGCTAGTTATTATCATCATGTGGAGTATTGTGTTATTATTGAAGAATATTGGAGGTAGATCCCCCTCAAAGTGGATTAGGAGGTTGTCTCCATGAAGTGGTATATTATTATAAAAGTATTTGAAACATATTTTATATTATATTATTATATTGTATAAGTTTCATTGCAAGTAGTATTAAAGCATGATCTTGGCATCGTAAAGGTAAGACATTTTTTTGTTAATTTCAGAGGTCATTTTGGGAAGCTCATATCTCTCTTATTTTGGTGAATATTTTTAATATTTTTCAATTATTTTTTAAGGACATATTAAGGAAACTATAATCCTGATTTCAAAGCATTTGGAGTAGAATTAAGTGATTTATTACAAGATTACATTTCCACCATTTTAAATGTATGTTTGCATTATTGAATATTTTGATGAGCTCAAAATAATTAAAGATATAATGGAAATGGATGGTTTTGTCTTGGAAATTAGCAATGGATGAGGATATGGTTACATTAAGGATGAGTTCAATACATGATACAATACATTTACCCAATGAATGGAAACTTATTGGTTGCAAATAGGTGTTCAAAAAGAAGCTATGCTCTAATGGTAATATTTGAGAAGTATAAAGAATGTTTTATTTCCAAAAGTTGATCCTAGGTTGAGGAAATTTTAGTGACATTTTCCCCCATGTTGTAAAGTTAACTTCTATCAAAATTATATTAGCTTGTGATATTATTTTTTATTTTAAAGTTAGGTAGATAGATGTGAAGACAACTTTCTTGCATGGTGATCTAGAGAAGGAGATCCACATGTCATAGCCAAAACACTATATTGAGAAGGATAAGAAAACTTAGTTTGTTGGTTGAAGAAATCCTTCTCTAGTTTAAAAAATTTCTTATAATGTGACCTATGAAAAGTTTGATTTATGTTTTTTGAGTTTGGGGTTTATAGATTTCTAAGTTAGATCATTATGTTTATTATAAATAGAATAATGACCATTTTAGAATTATCAACTTGTATGTTGATGATGTTTTTTATGTTAATGGTAAGGAAATGAGGAGGGACTTGAAATACTAGCTTTCATTACATATTTTTTAATGAAGCAATTAGGAATAGGACTAACAAAAAAATCTAGATTGGCTAGAAGAAGTATGTTGAGTCTATTTAGTAATGTCTTAAACTAAGTTTTTAGTTTAGCAATGTCTTATGGCATCCATAGAGATGAACACAATGATGCTAATATGCTATGCTACTATAGTTGAGAGCCTTTTGTATTCTATGATCTATATTAGACCAAGCATTGCCCTTGAGTAGTGGGAGTATTTAGTTGTTACATGGATAATCTTGGATAGAAATATTGGATTGTAGTGAAGAGATTATCCAAGTATTTGTGTGGTTCTTTTGAGTATTCCATTTGTTATCATGGTGATATTTTAGAGTAACAAAACTTTATAGATATTCAAGGTTGCAGATTTAGATTGTGTAGGGGATATAATTATATTTTATTGTGATAGTTAGAATGCCACCAACTTGGTAAAGTGTTAGGATTAAAGTGATACTAACCTTACAAATCCTATGTATCAATGTTGGATCTCCAAATATTTTGGAATGGGCACTTGAGTACCCATGGTGGTTGAGAGATTATTATTTTATGATTATTCTCATTATAAATTGGAATATTAGTTTTAATGACATTAAGTAGGATGTTACCTATGATAGTGACAGTCACCAAGTGACCTTTGAATTCATTTATGCCACTTTCTCATTCTTAGGTGCTAGGTGGGAGAGTGAAGCATCTTTTGTTACAATGGGTGGGGTGCACCGAGGTGAGGGATTAAAATGGAACACTATTATAGGGAAACTATGCCCACTCTCCACATGGGTCAAAGATGTTGTTATTGGTTACCATTTAAGGTGTCTCAAACAGTTTTGTCCATGGAAAGTGTTGGGTTTTTCTATATCGTAGATTTCGGTTTTTATTTTTATTTTGGAAGACCATTTATGGTTTTCCTTTCAATTCTCTATAAATTGGATGCATTGGATTATTGTTTCTAAAAGATATTTTTGTAAGACGGAACACTATTACTCTATTAGAATACGATTGATTGAAGGTTGGTGGATTTGGAACTGGTGTAGAATGAAGGCAGCGCGTTATGCGAAACTGGCGGGTTTTGCGATGAATCGGTAGCATTTCAGCCAGGCTCCGTTGGAGGAGGTCCTGATTTTCTCGTCCCTGAAACTTTATTACTTTCAATACAACCATGGTTCATGATAAAACAATATAAGTACACCTTCAGCTAGCTCCATTGCAGGGGAGAGGAGGTCCCAATTTTCTCTTCTAAACATACTTTCAATACAACCATGGTTCCCAATAATTACACCTTCAGCTAACTCCATTGCACGTACTATCTATGCAGGTGAGAGGAGGTTCTATTTTCACACTAGTCAGGTTATTAATAATATCAAAATAAACCAACTATTAGGCCTATCGTAAGTGGGTATGGAATCCCAACAATCGTGATGTTCGCTCATGGTCTCAATATCAGGGTGAAGAGGTGTTTGGCAATAACTTCTACCTATGCCTTCCACCCAGTTGCATGCACCATGTTAAGTTCATATACCTCTATGTCATGGATGTGGCCCTCCCTCCACTGGTCAGCACCGATTGTTTTTCGAATCGCATGGACCAGCGCCTCTTCTTAGGTGTTGAAGAGTCCCCTTATTTGTTTTTGTAGGCACAAACTGTCTCAATGAGTGATGCCATGGTGCTTTGTATTCCCTACACATCCCCTCGGCCCATTAGTAAAGATATTCTTGTGTGTCTATATGTTTCTCTGTGTCGATCCTCATGATAATGTCCCACTCCCGTCAGTTCAGAATTTTGTCCTTTGTAATCCAGTGAAAATATTTTCTTTAACAATGGATAAGTAGAGGTATTTTTTTACAGCGTGGCAATTTGTGAGTGATATTGTTATCAAGATTCAACCATCAATTGAATCAATGAATATATCACAATTATGTACCATGCCCATTTGCCTCTTATTAGACAAAAATATTTGCAATCGATTTTCTTTGGGTTCTTCGTGAAGCCATATTTTTCTCTCTTCAGCTCTCAAAATTCACTATACATTGGTACCGTGTGAACAAGGAGGCAACCTCAGATTTCCACCTATTGTGCCAGACGTTCATGTTCCACTGTCCTTCCCAGCAAAGGCTGCCACCAAGATTTCTATAAGAACGTCCCATTCCAAGGGGGAAGATGCAATACGTACACCGTCCTGCTCTCGTATTCCATAATTTGCTAAGTAGTTTGCATCTTTGTTGCATGAATGAAAAGTCCTCCAATTCTGCCATTTTTTTCAATATTGTAACCACCCAGCCTTGCAATTGATTTCTTATTGTTGTTTTACATGCTTTTTCATATTATATTTTATTTTAGATTTATAGTTAATTGCATGTACCTTTAATTGATTCAATCACATTTATACACTTTATGTTTGTATTATCATTATTATTGTTCATTGATTTTCTCAAAAGTTTGGTATCATAATCAATGCTTTTGATCAAAGAGGGACACCTTTCTATAAGATTTGTGAGGTTTTTTTAAATGGAAGTATTTTATTTAGTGGTTTTTGTATATGTATTGTGTTGGAATTAATGATTATCACATCTTGATCAAAAATTGAAAGGTTCAATGGTTCTAGGGATGAACTAATTCAGAAATTGTAAGGGATCACTTGGAAGAAAGAGATCAATGGAAATAATTTCAAAAGGAGATAAGTTTTGTGTATATTTTTTATGAAGACTAGTAAAATATTGACAAGAAGGCATTAAGAACCATTAGTTGTGTCTTATAGATTGCTTTCTCTTAAATGTATCAAAAGAGGCCATTGTATATAGTATGTGGAAGAGGATAGACAATATCTATGGAATGAAGATTCCTATGAATAAGTTGTATTTGAAAGGAAAGTTTTTTTTTTTGAAAATAAAAGAGGATGATTTTATTGATGAGAATTTGAACACTTTTAATTTGATTTTGAGTCAATTAAATTTTATTGGTGTTAATTTAGATGATGAGGATAAGTGTATTTTATTATTTTGTTCTTTTACTAAATCTTAAGAGAATTGAATCATGGTTTTAAGTGTTTTTATGACATATTTAAAATTGGGTTTCCTTATTTTCACTTCTATTATTGAATAAATAAGGAGAAAATTCATCGATGAGAACTTGAAAGATGTATTACATGTTTGGGGAAGGCCCAAGGACAAACATGGGTCTAAAAGTGGACAAAATAAAATGAAAGATAGATCCAAGTTAAAAAGATGGTCTAAAACCTCTAAAAAGAGTATAGAGGTGTTGGAATTGTGGGAGTGGGGATAAATAAATAAGGAAAGAAAAAATAAGAAGAAAACCTTTGATGATTCTCCCACTAAGAAATCCTATTATGATTTATCCATTTTTGTTAATGTTGCTAGTGATGATTGTTGTATTATTAATTTAGATTTCTCCTAACATATAAATCCCCACAAGGAGTAGTTCTAATCTTATTAGATTATAGAGTGGGCTTTTTCCTATGTGATAGAAATTTGCATCAAATTATTGACCTAAGAGAAAGGTTGGTCAACTAAAACCTAGTGGTAGTGAGAGTCTCATGGAGTGGCTCTATTTAGGCTTGATGTCTCCGCATTTTATAATTCTACCACTGTAATTGATACTTTTCAAACTAAAATTGTGTTATGGCACCACTGATTGGGTTAAATTGGTGAAAAGGATATTTAGACCATTATAATAAAAATATGGTTAATTTTTTTTTGGTTATTTTTTATGAGTTCAATTTTTATGAGCATTATGTGTTTGGAAAGAAAAAAAAGAGTTTCTTCACTTGTTGGAAGTACTAGATTAAAATGTGTTTTAGAAGTCATTCATTTGGATGTGTTTAGTCCAGTGGATTTTAATTCTATTTTTAAATCACATTATTATGTTTCATTCATAAATTATTACTCAAGATACATATGGGCTTATTTTCTTAGTTTTAAATCTAATTTTTTTCTATGTTTATAGAATTTAAGGCTTGGGTTGAGAAATAGTTGGGAGGGAAAGATAAATGTGTTGAGATCTAATTATGGAGGAGAATATTGTTCTTAAGGAATTCAATGAATTGTGTAGACATGTAGTTATTGTCCAACAAAAGACTACTCCTTACACTCTCACAATAGAATGGGGTTGCAAAAAGTATGAACTAAACCTTGATAGAAAGAGACACAAGTATGATAAGTGATACATAAATGGATTGGTTTGGATATAGACTATGAGTATCACCAACTACTTGATTAATAAAACTATTTATTAAAATTTTGTTGATAAAAAAATCTAAGTATCAGGTGTGCATAGGTAGGAAACCTCTATTTTATATTTAAGGGTATTTGGTTGTGACGTTTTTGTTCATGCACCTAAAAATATGATCTAAGTTGGATCTCGAGGCTCATAAATGCATATTTTTTTGATATGGTGAGAATGTTAATGGTTACAAGCTTTAGAATCCTCTAACCTTGAAAATAATTTGTTTCAATGATGTGATCTTCAAGGAACTTGGACTATTATCTTATATATTACAACCAAAGGAAAAAGAAGCAAGGAAAGTAATGCATTTTGAGACTAAGGTCAAGAAGTTAGAAGTTGCACACGTTGAAGAATAAAATGATGGATTAGAGGATGGAGAGGAAGAAGAGGACTAAGTGAGAGTTGTAAGTAGGTTGGGAATAAGAGGAATAGATAGAGTCCCTTACTCCACTTTTGAGACAATTCATGAGAAATGGAACTCAATGATATCTATAGCCCACTAGATTTGTGTTGTGTATTTTCTTTTTCATGTATTAATTATGAACTAATAACTTTTAGGGAGGTTATCTCTTTAGATGAGAACAATTCCTAGATGGAGTTTTTGTAAGAGGAGATTATGACTTTGGAGAAATGTGACACCTGAGATCTTGTGAGTTTTCCTAAGGGAAGGAATCCCATTGGTTGCAAGTGTGTATTCAAGAATAAATTAAGATAATATGGTAAGTTAGAGAGGCGCAAATCCAAACTAGTGGCTAAGGGATACTCACAAAGAGAGGGAGTTATTTTTGATAAAATTATCTCTTTGATTGCTAGATTAGAAATTAAGGTGTCTCAACCTTTGCAATTTCCTAGCATTTAATTTTAATTATTTATTATTCTCCTATATTTTATTTTATTTAATATTGTCTCACCTTGAATTTTTTTATCTTTAGCATTTATGGGACACCCTAATTTTATGAGATCGTATGAATTTTTTTTTGATATATTCTTATGAAATATAGAGCTTTTAAGAAGAGTTACATTGAAATCTTGACTATCATTATGATGCACATCATAAGCATGATTTGGGGAGATTATGGAGCCAAAATGAAGTGTCATTTTTGGAGAACAAGTTATAAATTATGAAAATATATGACATGTGTAGAAAATCTACTAGTTGTGGTGGATTTGTTTCTCCATGATGTAGAGTGTTAGATTTTGTGGCCCAAGTTGGGTACCACATTTGAGGGTAGTTTTAGCTCATGGTTGTAAGTTTCCATTTGGCAGTTTTTTATATTGAATCTTCTATAAATTGGTTCTTGGGATTTATAATTTGTGTAGTGAATTTGTAGGTACCAAAACTAGTCCAATATTGTACACTAGTGATATTCCTATAAAAACTTGCTTTGTAAGTTTTTTTAATCTCTTCATGGATTTAAATAATAATTTGGGTTGTTTTGGAGTGGGTTTTTTTCTCCCAAAGGGTTATCCCTTGTAATATTAATTTGTTGTGTTTTATTATTTATGTTTTTATATGTGCTTTTATATATTTTATGTAATAGTTTAGTTATTTTTTTAACATTTATGTACACACTACTGGACGGGTGCATGAAGTTGGGTAGCAATTTTGTGGCCACTTTATAAAAAAAATTCAGAATGCTATAATGCAAGCGCGTTATAACACACTCGCATTATAGAACATTAAAAGCAAAAAAAAAAGTGAAAGTCCTCATTTTCACTTCGACTATTTTCTTCTTCTGCCTGCGACCAAAACCCCCAACTTTCGCGCTCACGTTCTAGGAGGAGGTATTGAGCACAAATATTCAACAAGAGTTTCTATTTCTTTGCTTGGACGGTGCCACAACGACGAAGAGGTGGGAGAGGTAAGTATCGTTTGTTGTTTGTTTTGAATTTCTTAGTTTTAGGTTGATTTTGTTAGTTTTAGGTTAAATTTGATATATAAATTTTTGAATTTGTAGGAGATGCAAATGAACCTGCAAACCCACAAAATACTTAAGAAGAAGAGCAACCAAATCATGAAAAACAAAATCCTCAACAAGAAAATCAACCTCAACAACAACCTCCTCCACCAATCCCTCAACACCCTCCTGACACTCAACAAAATTCAATGAGTGAGATTGAGAACAACAAAAAAAAGATTGAGTATTTTATTAGAGGTTGAGTGATCCAAATGGTTCAACCATAGAAATAATGACCCTCGCAAATTCATTGAAAGATATGTTAAAAAATGTAGATTCAATTAGCAAACAAATAACTAGATGGCAAGATAGGAGGTAGGAGGCTAGGGCATATTATGCAGATAAACTATCATATAAACAAGTAAAGGATTTAAAATTTACAAAAGGTGATTTGTGCTCATTATTCACTGACCCACGCAAAAATCAAAATATTAGCCTTAATGTGAAGAGGTTTCCTATTCATTGGTGCCACCACCAAGAGATTAGGAACCATTTTTATGATAGGTGGTACATGGTCTTTGATGACTGACTGTGCAACAATTGTGAAGTACCCCAATATTTTCTTAGGAAACTATACAGTGAGTTCAAATTGAACAAAATACCAAATTATTTTGATATGAGGCACTTCCAGGGGAGAGGTGGGGGGTCGGTTCAGGATAGGCTTGGTACACAGCCGAATCCTACATAGCAAGGGAGACGAGCTCTCACTAGGCTGCCTTGTGAGCACGCTGTTATGCCTATAGTCGTGAAGGAGAGTGCAAACGTAGAGACATTGCAGGCAATCAACACTTTGACCCAGAGTGTCATCCATCATACTAGCCCTATTCTACAATGCCATCTAGGGGAGTCTTCGAGTGGTGGCCCTTCAAACCCATGTGTGTCAATCTTGCGGGGCGACTTGTTTGTATGACCCCACTGACACTCGGGAGGCTGCTGCAGAGGATCCTTATGTAGCTACGAAGATGGAGAGGGTGGCTGAAATTTTGCATGATACGTATGGAATTGATACTCGGGTAAAAGTTAGCATGTTCATTGAATTTAATTTATCAAAATTTGATTTTGAAATGCAAGATTAACTAATTTAGTTTTATGATTTTAATAAAATTTTAGGGTCACAGTGTTGAGACTGGATACACCTGCCCTCCACCTACTTATTTTTGTAGTACACCTATCAGCAGGGTATGTAACTAGTAAACAATTATAAATTTATTACATGTTAATAGCATTGTTTTACATATGGTATTTTAATATGTGATTTTGGATGTTGAACAGGGTAATATTGGAGGTTTCGAGGGAACACCTCTCACTTGCCAATGGATTTACTCAAACCTTCACACAGGTAATAGAATAAAGAGTTTAACTAATGAATTGCACTTAATAGATTTGTGTAGTTTATATTCCTATCGTTGGTTACGTTGCATTGCACATCATTCAAACTCAAAGCATTACTTCACATTCCATAACTAATAACTAGATGTTGATAGATGACAAAATTTCAACTACAATATAGTTGTTTCGAAAGTCAACATAAGCAGTGATGCAATTTCTTCACATGGAGGCATGTGCTTGCAAAGGTGTACCTTCACGACAAACTATGGATGCTTGGAAAAAATCTATGAAACCATAATAGTAATCAATAGCATAGACAAGGCAGTTAGTAGTTTCAAAAAATGCCTTGAAGAAAATGCAATCTCATGGTGCATTCCATCACCATGAGACCACATATCTTCGAGGCATTTCTTCAAAATGCTCACCACCTTTTCTATGATACCACATTTTTCATACATGTGCACCAAAGCATTTTATCAAACTACTCGTGCTTCCTTGCTGCTATGGGTAAAAGCCTAAAATAGATGCTTTCCAACAAAATATGGATGCTTGGAAAAATATCTATCAAAGCATAATAGTAAGCAATAATACTAGTCATAGAGAAGGCAATGAACTTTTTGAAAAAATTCCTAAAAGAAATGTGTTCTTATGGTGATGGAATGCCATGAGGTGCATTTATT
>VDFB02141594.1:0-11445 GCA_007258455.2 Sequoia sempervirens
AGAGTCTATTTAATCTTAGCCATTGATTGAGATTAAATCATGGCCATTAGCTTTCCAATGAGAAAAGTATAAAAGGGGACCAATGGGAATTTGGAGAACATACAAGAAAGACTTGCGGTGATATACCCAAGTAAATTTGCAGTGAGAGCAAATAGTCTTTACTGAGTGTTAGCAAAGAGTATGATGTTAGCGTTAGGGATGGCACGTGGAATTTCAGCAGGAGAAATTGAGAGAAGAATTTCCGAAGAAGAATATTGCCGGAGCTCTGCCAGTAAGAGGCAAGCAGTTTTGTATTCCTTAATTTGCTGAAGTTTAATATAATTCCTCATCTGCAGTAGTTGTTTTCCCTTCGGGGTTTTTCCACGGACAATTTGTCCAAAAATATTGTGTTCATTATTGTGAATGTTTTCTTCTCTATTTCTGTGAGTTTTTATTGGTGAAGTTGCAGTTGTGTTTTTTTTCGATATTTGCTGAGAATTAATTTTCAGAGTCAAATAATCTATGTATTAGATAGGAGATTAATAATCAGTAACTGCAATAGAATTTTCACATCGCCCGACTGGGTTTTCTAATGGCGGTGAAGGAGGAACTACATTATGTGTCACCCACGATATAGTACAACATATGGATGATATAATTGTTCTTAAAGATGATCAGGATTTGTTTGGACTGTAACGTACAACCTGCTACTTTTAAGAGGAAGAGCTTATCATCTTATAAATCTGTAATAGTTGTAAACAGTCGACGAAATTTAGATTACTTGAATCGGTGCCAAATTATATATCTATTATAAATCTATATTTTTTATATTTTCATTCTTAGGAAATTAAGATTTGCATAGTTATTAGTTTGGTTAGTTGGGTGGGAAATAGGAGAATAATGTGATTTACATAATGTGAAGAATGATCATATAGTGAAAATTGTCTTTATTTTTGTTATTATTTGTAATTTAATTCTTTAATATTGCTATTTTGTTTTTGCTTTTCTACATTTGTATCAGAGTAATATGAAGCATGTGCTTCTGCATTACAATGTAGGACTACACAAAAAGAAAACTAGACCAGCAATGAAGAAATTGCATGGGGTGCAATTTTTTATTTCTTTGCATAGTGAAAAGGTGATTAAAATGACACAAAAATACTTAAAGCCAAAGACTTGATTACTATCTCTGAAGTTTCAATCTCATCACTACTTCCATCGGTTGCAACCAGTTAGAAGGTAGTCCTTATATGGAGAGAAATTATTCCACGTCGAAAAATATAGGTGGGGACTTGATTTGATAGCAATTTATTTCATCAAAATCAAGGTATGCCCTAGTATTAATGATCTCTATATTGCCCTCTAAAGGAAAGTTAATATCATTTTTTGTTAAATAAAAATAGATTGATAAGTGATTAGATTTACGTTATTTAAAAATGGAGAAATCATATGTTATTGCAAAGTTTGAGGGTCGTGAATTTCATGCATGGCAAGTCAAAGTGCAACTAATTTTAATAGAAAAAGATCTTTAGGATATTGTTAATCAAACTATTAAAAAATCACAAGATGCAGATAAAGCATTAAAATGGGTAGCAAAAGATTGTAGAGATACCATAGTGATTGGACTTGGGTTATCTGATACATATTTGCATTATATTGATTTGACAAAAAACTCAATCAAAATATGGGAAAACCTTAACTTTAATTTTTTTTCACAAGCTTCAAGTGCTAAAATGGGAATGAAACAATAAAAAAATTGGTTTGAAAATGCAAAACGATAATAGTATTGTTTAAAATATTAGTACATTTCATTTTCTTCTTAATAAAATTGCTAGAATAAAATGTATAGTTGATGATGATGATCTGCCAAATCAATTTTATTAAATAGTATGCCTTCAAGTTTTGACAATATTATATTTGCTTTTAAAAAAATGAATATGAGCCTAAGCTTAGAAAATGTGTTATCTTGCTTAATTACTGAGGAAATTTGTTTGTTTTTCAAAAGGAATACTAGTGTTTCAACAAGAAATAATAATTTAAAAAGCTTCTATTGTAACAAAAAATGACACATTCTAGTGATTTGCATTCAACATGCTAGAGATCTTATTGATGGCAAGCTATAAAAATAGATAATGCTTTAATTGCTAAGAAATAGAGGAAGAAATTTAATTTAATATTGCAATGTGATCAAGAATATCCTTACAATGGAAATGAAGATGTATATCTTCTCCAAGAATTAAATAGGTGGGGTAAGAGGCTGGAGACATCAAAGGTAGGAGAATCTTCATAATCTTTAGCTAGATTCTCACTCACAAATGATGCCTTGCATGAGAAGCATTTTTTTCATCTCTAGTACCTTCAAGAGCAAATGGGGGCATGTGGTGATTAATTGGGTTATGGATAGTTGAATCCACAAACTTGGTGAGTTGTTGCTGGTGTATGGATAATTGAATCTACAAACTTGGTAAATTGTTGTTGGAATGTGGATAGTTGAATCCACAAACTAGCTATGGATAGTTGAGTGATAGTTAGTGATTTTATTGTCAATAATGAAACATGTCTTAAATCACAATTAAACATTGGATAATTAAAATATTGCATAGATGTGAGGATTTTGGTTAAAAATAATAAATTATTTATTAGGTTAGTTAGTTGGGTGGGAATTTATTATTATAACAAGATAATATTGAGTTTATAAAGTGAGGATTAGCTCACATATATGAATAGAAACACTGAATACAATTAGGATCATTGCTAAGGTCTCACCACCTGGAAAAGGAGAAGGGTTCACTACCCAAAAAATTCACTATCCAAAAGAAAGAAGATAGAAGAAATTTTATAGAGAGATTCACTGTCTTAGAGCAATAAGAAAATGCACCACTGCAACTTTGCACCATTCTTAACCTTTGGCTCACTACCTCCAACAACTTTATAGTAACTATTAATGGTTTCAAACTAGGCATCTTTGGCAAGGGAAACTTCTAAGAATTAATAATTGCAAATTATAATACATTTGGTTACTATCGAATCTAATCAAGGAAGTATGGAGCGACACATATACATATATTATTAAATGCTATACCAAAAATTTGACAATTTAACATCATTTAGTGCGGTCCAAGATGAAATGCATGCCACAGGGCATCAATTGTCCAATCTAAACACAATCCAATAATTGCAAGGATAGGTTGAAGGTTAAAACATAATATCCAAAACAATTGCTTGGTACTATGATGGCAATCACTACACACATCATATACCAAGAAAGGAAATAGCAGAGTGAAGATTTCAAATACCCACATGCAAGGAGGCAATTGATGGGTGAAAATAGTTGTAAGAGGTCAGCCATTCATATTGGGTTCGATCCAATAACCTCCACCATGCCATCGGCCCCAAGAACACAGTAATAATATTTTAAACCAAATAATACCAGTGCATCGTGCGCCGAAAGGAAGTTAACAAGGAAGATAAAAGATTCGAAGCTATTAGGTTTATAGGTTGAATAAGATTCTACGGCAGAGTAAAACAATAATCTAACAAGCCATACTATTAATTATGAATAAGTAGTGAAATTTTGAAAGCAACGAAAAAGAGGGGTAGATGTTTGCACCTAAAACAAGAACAGGGAAAATTATCATTGTTGCAGTTGAGATGCTTAAAAAGATTAGAGTCAAATTGGGGAAAATATAGAGCAAGCAATGAAACCTCAAAGTACTCCAAAAGAAAAGAGTTTTTTAATAGCTGAAAGCAATTTACAAATTACTAAAAAATTTAACAAATAATTATTTTGCTTCAGGCAGCAAAATCATGCAATAATCATTTTCTAAACACATTAAAATTGAGGATAAATTATGGAACCAAGAATAATTCAAATAACTGAGCTGAGAGTTGCTGCTAGGTTCAAATTCCAAATTATAGCTTCAATTTTCTCCCAAAATCCGCACAACTCTGCATAAGTCCAATTCAAAAACCCAAATCCAGTAGAAAGCTTGCAAGAATTAGAGAAACCCCAAAGCTTCCAAGAATAGAACTCAAGCTTGCAAGAACCAAAATAATTATTCCCCAAAAGAAAGATTAGTTTTTTTTGAGGAAAATATCCAAAAAGCCCCAGGCTATTCTCTTGAAATTTAACTAATTTATTTACTATTCCATAATGTTCGTTATTGCATGCTCTCTCCTTAATTTAATTATTTTATTTATTTTCCCACTACTGACAACTACCTCTTAACTATTATTTTTAAATAATTTTAGCCATAACTTATAATTTGCACACTGTAATTAAATCAACTATTAAAATATTTAGTTTATTAATTTAATCCTTTCATTTTAATTGCTTGCACAATACAATAATTAATATATTTATTCAAATATATATTTATTAAGCCATTAATTTTAATTTATTTAAATAAAATAAAACATTAATAATATTTTATTTATCAAAATTACAAATATATTAAAACATTTATTTAAATTATCAAAATACTCGTTAACTACAATAATTTTTTATTTTTATATAATAATCAAATAAAAACACTAATCAAGTACATTAATCAAATGAACAGAACACCAAGCAATACTTGAACTCAAAGCAAAATGAAAGCAAAAACACAATAACACATACATACCAATTCAAACTGACCACACTGACAAGGTAATACAATCGAATATTCATCCTTGTCAAGAATGATGGCTCAACATAGGGGACTAGATGCTATCTCCAAATCAATAATCTCCATTGGGTTTAAGGTACACTCAAACCTGGCAATTTAGGTGGAGTTGATGCCTGGTACCTGCAACTTGCAACAAACCACACTGTCGAACATGTATATAGTGAAAAAATAAATCACATCACAAGAGGAAAATTGTAGCATCATAGGGCACTCGTGAGCGAGTGATGCGACACTTTTCCCCCAAACCATAATACATCAACCCACACTAATAAAATACTAATAACATGATAAGAACACACATCAGATAATCACATGGTGCCCATAGCAGAATAATCCACAAAATTAATTAAATCGATCTACTAAGCATGGTATAAGCATAAACATCAGTGATAAAAGTGTCATCAAGTATCAACATAATTGTGCATCAAAGTATCATGATATCCAAATACAACCAAGTCACTATCAGAAACAGAAAGAAAATTGAGGGGCACTATAGGTTTCATCAAGTTGGCCATAAAAACATAATGTGGTCCCATCCAAAAGATTGAAAGGAGCAAAAAAAAAAAATCATTACATCTTCCATTTTTTTCCCAAACCACACATTGGTGCACACCAACCAAAATTGACAACAAGGAAACATGTAGATGAAACATGTAGCACTTTACCAGCTGGCTCAAAAATACACTTGCAACTAAATTTACTCAATGCAATTCTTAACAAGATAAATCAAGACCAAAATACATCTTAACACAACTTCATATGTCGGTACAGACCCCCAAGAACATGACGAAAGCAAGATAATAAAATTTGTTAGATAGATATCCATAAATTTCACAAAAAACCAACTCAACACAATATGAAACACCAAAGAGATCAATCATTGACATGTGGACCACAAAGAGATGTTTCATGAAAATCTAACAACACTTCCAGATACTTCTTTTACATTGTCATGCCACAAACACCCACCGCAAACCAACTAGAACTAGAATACTTCAACCTAGAAAAATAGAAGATACCATCAAGAGATAGAACACTAACCAACCAAATTGTGGACATCATCACATGAAAACTAAACTGAGACACTACATAAGCATTGAGATAACACCCACCAAGTCGTAGGAGTAGAAACACCAATGTGGAGAAATGCTGAGCATTTTCTAGATTAGTCCAAACAACCAAAAGAAATGCCAATACACTATAAATAACAAAAACCTTCTTAGCAACACAACTAACCTAAAAAGATAGGAGTGCAACATCCATAGAGAAAAAAACATTGAATCCCAAACTGCAACACCGTATCTTCAATAGAGGAACTTGAATGTAGAGAATTCTCACAAACATTCTTTAGAGCATCTTCCTAAAACATAAACTTTCACCAACTTGTGGAGACTAGAAATTCCTCGTAGCAACATATACTTCCTTAAAAACAATAGGAGAGAGAATACAACATACTAGAGACCATCAAAAACATCTCTCCACCAAAAATATTACTTCTAATCCTCATATTAATTCTTCTAATTCTCATCTTAATATATCATCATGATATTGTCTCAAGTCTGATAGTATCCATACTCAATACAACTTTACTTGTCATCAAACAAGACATAACATCCAACTATGAACATCAACAACACATCCAAAGGCATGAAATACAACCAATTCCAATCAATCATTATAGAGTATAAAAAACATACAACTTAAAGCACCAATGGTAGTAGCAACAATGACAATCGATGCTAACCACCAATCTCACAAACATATGCAACAATCTTCGCAAGTGTTGACAACCTATGCCAACAAACTAACAAAGTGTTGACATCAATGAAAACCAATGCCAACATGTTGTGCCACCAAGTTTCTAATTAAATGAGCAACACCACCAACTAGCCACCCAATCATTGCTAGCATGCCAATTAACTTGTCTTTTATTCCCTAAAGTAACTATTTTTTATTTTGGAATAACTTGGGAATAAAATATAAAATTTCTAAAAATGAGATAATGTGAAAAAAATCTATTTCTAAGCACATTTTACTGGTGTTAGTATTTTTCTAGATTTTATTATTGGTGAATTTTGTTTCCTATTAAATTTAAATCTACATTTATTTTCTTCCAAGATGATACCTTTCGATTAGATCTCCACTTTACATGATTCTTGTAGCATTGGAAAGTTATCTCATCACTCTAGACATAGTTCTTATATACCAATTTTTCTAGAATTTTTATTAAGTACATAAAGATAAAATCTAAATTGAATATTTTATTTTTTCTTTTTAGTTGTCAAATTTATATAAGGGTTTGTTTTTTCTTTCTATGGGTTGTAAACTTCCTGCCACAAAGTACCTAAGAGAATAAAGAAAAACTCAACATTTAGTCAAATTTTAAAAACTAAAAAAATCCTCACATGACAAAAACCTCTGTTATTGAGCATGTTACACTACACAATGGTCACACTTGGAAACCTTAAAAGACTATATTTATCATGTATAAGGGACTATGGTCTATATTTGGTGATATTACACCATAGTTCACTTCTGAATATGAGATATTTGCATACATAAACAATATGGATAAATCCATGGGTGTTATTTCACTTCATGTCTTAAATAACATGTTTCAAAAATTCTTGCAAAACTCCTTAGAAGATCTAGGAAAAGTGCAAGGAGCTCTTTGGTATAGTGAATAAGTTTTAGGTATTATAGATTTATGTAGAACTGACTACACTAACATGGTCTAATTCATTTCCTTCCATTTTTATAAATTTTTAGTAACATTTAAATCACTAAGATCACTTTTACAAGGATTTGGAATGGAAAATTATGAGAAATATATTTAAAAAAAATATTTTCTAATCTATGAGGATAACTCTAGGTGTTCTCTTCTACTTTATTTTCCATTATGGATACATTGGGAGATATATTTATCTTCCCTTCATTTGAGGTATTTTATGATTGTTTGACATGTGAATAGGTAAGGTTGGCATTTAAAGTCACATTCTAGCTCTAAAGCTCATGCATTGATTTCCAATAATCCAAGGGAAATTTTAAGAAGACACAGTCTTAAGATATAAACTTCATTAGGCATTAAGAGTTCCCCCAAGCCTAAGAAGAATGTAGATCATAAAATCCTATGTGTAACTAAAAATGATAAATATTCTAAGCCTAGTGAGTCTTCCTCTAGGGAAAATAAGTTTTCAAGAGATCCTTGGAGTTTTTGTGGAAAGGACGGACATACACTTACCAAATGTTGGAAGAGACTAGAGGCACTATATGAAGTCATGTAGCAACAAACTATTTCATGCTCTAATTCTTCTTCCATCAAGACATAGGAAAAGGTCATTCCCTTTCAAAATATGTTTAATCTTTAGCACATAGTTGGATTGTAGACTCTAGAGCCTCACATCACACGATTAATTCATGTATGATCTAATTGAGAATATTTTTTGCGTAGTACTTCTTATATCAAGTATTGAATAAATCTTCATAGATTTTAGTTTTGGTATTAGGAACTATAGATATGATTGATGATTATATTGAGGATGTTCTTATTCCAAAAGTTTCTATAAATCTTCTCTCCATTTACCAAATTTATCACATTGGGTGGTAAGATAGTTGAGTTTTTTCTACATGATGTTATCATTCATGATATCCATCATCTAGAGATAGTTATTAATTTAGATAGAGCTAATATTGAGTTTATATTGTATAGGTTTCGTTTTTTTGATTCATTCAATGGTTCATCACACATTACCAATGAGAATTCCTTGAGTAAATTTTAGTATGAACATTTTATTCATGTCAACTACAAGTTATCAACAAAAAATAAGTATACAAGAGATGGTACTTGGTATTCCTAAGGTTTCATACACAAATGGTATTTTTCAAGGATATGTTATTGGAAAAAATAATCAAGAGGCCTTTCTTAAGAGAAAGACTCCTTGTGCTTCTACATTATCATAGTTTGTACATATCAACATTATATCCTTTCACACTCAATTTTTATGAGACAAATACATTCTTTCCTTCATTTATGATTACTCTTATCACACAAGGGTGTAGTTTCTTAAATATAATAGTGATTTTTTACCTTTTTCAAGAAATTGAAGGTGCTTTTGAAGAAATAGGTAGGCTATTCTACTCTATGGCCACACACAAATAATGGGGGGAATATGTGAACAAGGAATTTTATGAATATTACACTCAACATGGAATTTATCATCAATTTTTGACTCCTTATACTCCTTAGTAGAATGGTGTTTCTAAATGTAAGAATATATCAATTATAGAGATGATTGGTTTATGTTTCAATCTCAATTTATGGCCCCACTATTTTGAGGTGAAGGAAATTAATTATTCAAACTATATTTAGAACTAAATTCCTCATAATATAGTTTCAAATATCACTCCCAAGGATTCTCATTCCAATACCAATGCTAATGTTTTCTTATTTAGGGTATTTGATAGTGAGACATGGGAATACATATTGGATGTTCAATAAAAGGTAACAAAAAATAAGGATCAAATATTCCTTTTTAAAACTATTTTGAGAATGTTAAGGATTATTTATTGTTTGATCCTACCACAAGCGTTGTCTACTTTCATAGAGATTTCTAGTTATAAGAGTCTTCCCCATAGTTATGTTTTACATCTGCTTCTTCTTCCTCACAAGATGCTCTACCTTCTTTATGCCATGACAATATGTTTGCATTAGAGGATACTTTAAATGATGGCTCTATAACACCACCTCATATCAATCATCCATTACCTAGATGGGTGTAAAATACTATTTAAGAGGCTAGATCATTAGCTAGCGATTTTATGACTTCTAATTATGCTTGCTCTCAATATTCTGGCACTAGTCTTTTCAGTCATGTAATATATACTAATCTATAGATTCTTTTAAATAGAGGCTTCACATATTCTAGAGTGAGATCATACTATGGATGAGGAGTATTAATCTTCGATGAATAATTACACATGCTATTTTTTTTCTCTTCCTTTAAGGAAAAATATGGTTCAATTCAAGTGGGTGTTCCATATTTAGTTTTTGGAAAGGAGTTTTTCCTTATGATATTTTCTCAAATTTATTTGGTTGTATGTTTTTTTATTTGTGCACGGGTATCTCATCAAGCCTAATTTTTGGGACACATTTCTTTTTTCTTTATTCACTTGTTTAGTTCCTCCCTAAGTTAGACATAAGGAGGGTTTTCGTGTGAATGTGGTACTATATCTAATTGCTTAAAATTTAGAATAGGTATTAACATTTTAGTATTAAGATTAATTAGGTTATTTTTATTTTTATCTCATTTCATAGGATTAAGACACTTGGCACAATCCTATTAGCTTTAGGGTTTTCTCCCTTGCTAATAAAAATGTTATTTTATTTCATTGTATCATTATGCAATTACTTTTTTCTGAGACGATATAGTAGTTTTCTTTACACCTCTCAACTATGGAATCTTAATCTTCTTTTGTTGATAGATTATTATACCCAAGGTTTCATCAATTATCCAACACAAACCCCTCTAGTTAAAAAATATTTCATTTTACTCTATTTTGCTCATGTATACCCATGATTTAATAACCATGAGACCTTGGGGAGATCATCAAATCCCCTTTCAAGAGAAAAGTTAGCACTTTGAATCCTAACTATTTGTTGTGAAATTTTCTCAATCAACAATATCCATATATTATTTTATTTTAAGGTATTGAGATTTATGATAGTAAGGTATTACGATGTGAAATTTTGTGGACAAAAATATTTTTCACATTATTTTTTTATTAATTATTTTGTGGGCTTCTTAAGAAATAATTTATAATTTTTTATGTTTAAAAAAACATCTCTTAACATTTAATGCTTATGATTCCATTGTTTTCATAGGTTTCAAATATTAAATTATTCAATTTAAATAATGTCTAAAGATTGATTGATTAATGATATTCAATTAGAGAAAATTCTTTATTCTAGTTAAAAAATAACTAATGATATTTCACCACATTAATTTCCTTCAAAATATGATTTATATTAGATAGAAAATGATTTGATAATAATATTGAAGTTAATGCAATTAAAAAAATAATATTTTAATTATAAAAAGATGCAAATTCTTAAAATCTAGAGGTTCCCTTTTTTTAGTTCTAATGTGTCAATATTACCATTAATTATATGAACATAATGTATGTTAAAAATATAAAACATAGTTATTCGAGATATAATTTATATTTACTAAATGCATTACAATAACAAAGATTACTCACCATATGACACTTATTATATCCATTTTCTACTTGATACAAATTATATGTTTGACATTTACTATATATTAGTTTGTCTCTTTATATGTGATGTGTTTGAGACTTACCCTTAACAAGTTCCATCATAAATGAAACATAAAATATATATATTTTTTTGAATAAAATAAATAGACAAATATATATATATATATAACACAGCAAAAAAAAATTATGAGATCCCAAAAACTAATATTTAAAAAGGGAATAAACTATTGGACCCAATACAATAATATTTAGACCCACTAAATTACATTTGGAAAGGGAATAATCTAATAATTAGGCATTGAATAGTCTATGAGATCTAATAAAATAAGGTTTAGAAATGGAATAATCTAGGGGACATAGTAAAATAACGCTTAAAAATAGAATAATCCATGAAACCCAATAAAATGTTTAAAAATGGAATAATATATGAGATCCAATAAAATAATGTTTAGAGATGGAATAATCTATTAAATACAATAAAATAACATTTAGAAATGGAATCTCAAAAGACAAGTGG
>VDFB02141596.1:0-20962 GCA_007258455.2 Sequoia sempervirens
GCGAAAACTTAACTCAAAGAAAGATTAAATGCAAGACCCGTATGTGGGTCCCACCGGGCGTGCCAGAAATGTATACCTTGATATTTTATGCTACTCTAAATGTGTGAATCTAACTAAGAAACATGAAAGACAAAACACCAAGGACACCTCAAGATTAACCAAAAGAGAGTTACAACGAAAAGGAATGCAAATAAAATGAAACACAAAACACTTTTACCTCCCTTGTTGTTGAAACTTCTTTGATTGGCCCTTGCTTGGATGGGTTGTGTGCTCCTTAGATGATAGATTGAGTGATTAAAATGCAAGCTTCAATATGCAAAATGATGGACAAAAGATGGTTGAATGATCTAAAATGACTTGGACAACATGTAGTTGTGAGAGTGCAAAGTGTTGTGAAGGCAAAATGGCAGCATAAGGTTATGAAAATCAAAAGTGTTGTTGAGAAGGAAAATTAGCAGCATAAGGTTGCTCAAATGAAGAAGTGTTGTGTAAATGCCCTTGAGGAGGGGGTATTTATAGAAGAATTTGAATTCTCTAGAGAATTCAAGGGTCAATATTGCTCCAACAAGGCCAAGATGAAGGGCTATGGTGGGTTGAGAACCCACAAGCCCTCACATCTTGACATGTGGAGGGTGAAATGGACAAGAGGATATGAGGTGGAGATGAGTTGTCAAGAGGGTACATGAGGTGGAGGAAGTACAAGTACCTTGCAAGTACATTGGGAGATGGGAAGAATCTTGGGTGAATAAAAGTGAATTTTAAATTCACAATGATTGGAAGAATCTAGAGGGTAAAAGGTGGGCTCCAAAAAGGTGGGACTTGGTCACATGTGAAGATTGTGACAAGTCCAAGGTTGGTCACATGTGGTGATTGTGACAAGTCCAAGGTTCTAGAAGCCTTGGAAGGATGGAATGTGAAAATTTCACATATAAAGGAGGGGAATCTAGGACAAATAAAAGGAATTAAAAATTCCTTGGAGAATGATTAATTAATTTATAATTAGAGGATAATTAGGGGCTAATTAGGATTAAAAGCCAACTTGCAAAAGTTGGAGGATGTGACACATCCTAATCAAGGATTAGGCATGTGCACATCCTTAATGAAGAGATTAGGAAATGGATTAGGATTAGATGAAAATGACATGTGAGGAATTAAATAAATGTAATATTTATTTAATTTATTTGATGAAAGGAGGATTAAGGAGGGTAAGGTATTTAATTATTAATTAAATACCTTAGGGATTTAGCAGAATTAAAGATATTAATTAAATAATAGTAATATTATTTAATTAACTAGGCTAAGAGGATGTTTAGGCGAAAAGTGATAAATTTGGATAAATTAAGTGTCCAAATTTGGATGTCTACACTATCTATCACGAATAGCTTTATAAATTATTGTTGTTATTGAAAATCAGTGATATGCGATTGCATAGATTGATTAAATAAACTTAAGCAAAGGCATAGTTTATATAACTAGTGAGTAGAAATACGTGCTACTTGAATGCAAATTAAATGCATTGAAATATCAGGAAAATGCGAAGCACACATGCATATATACATGTATCCATGCAAAATATCGAAAGATACATATATAGGTGGATGTGTGTATGCAATTCATAGGTGCATATATGCATAAATCAATGTATACATGCACCCATAGACACAGTCATACATATATAGAGAGATGCATGTAGAGATGGCAAGATATGCATAAATCGTTATATGCATGGCTGCATCTATGGATACATAGATACATATGCATTTACTTAGGGAGTTTGATTCTGAATCCATATGCATAATTTTGATTTAAACTAGTGGCTGAAGGTACATAGTTTGCTGAAACAAAATAAATGCATTGAATGGCATCTGACCAAAGGGGAAACTGCTTGGATTGCTAAACAGTCTTTGAATATATAACAATCAAAACAGAGAAGTATAAGTATCCATGGGAACATTCCACATTTTGACGTTTCAATCAATGTCAATTAACAAAGTAGCAGTGAGACCTACAGAAACTTCAAGGACTATGCCGATAGAAAACTATATTTTGAACAATGGCTAGACAAACTGTTGACATTGCTCTAGAAACTTTGAAGCAAATGCATTTTTGCTTCTGTTTACTTTCACTGTACATCTCAAATGGAAGTCGGGTTTTGCATTGTTACAATGTATTTGTATACTTTGATTATAAAATCATAGTTTAGATCATTTTAAGTGTTATCCATTCGAATCTCTTCTTGAAATACAAAGGATTCATCTGAGTCTTGCAGGCAATGCACAGTTGTCCTATAAAGAGAGCTTTAGAACCAATGAGCTGTCATATATACATGGGTGCATGAATCCATAGATGCATATATACATGTATCCATGCAAGTTATTGATAGATGAATATATACATGGATGTGTGTATGCAATTCATAGGCACATATATACATAAATGAAGGTATACATGTACCCATAGATACAGCGATACATATATAGACAAATGCATAAAGAGATAACAAGAAATATGCACAAATCGATATATGCATAATTGCACCTATGGATACATAGATACATTATGAAATGAGGAAAAAGACACATTTATATATGCATTTATTTTGAGAGTTTGATTCTGAATCCATATGCATACTTTGATTAAAAGTAGTGGCTGAAAGTACACAGTTCATTGATACAAAATTAATGCATTGAATTGCATCTGACTAGAGGGGAGGCTGTTTGGATTGCTATTTAGTATTTATTGCCTCAAGTAACTGGTTTCTGGTTCTGGATACTGTAATTATTGTCCTCATAGGCATACATGCAAAGTATGGAACCATATAGAAAGCAGCTGAACTCCTTAATAATCCCATGAAACATAGTCTTTGTATGCATCCATGTATACAGGTTTGCATGTGTATATGTGTACATGTAATTATGTATATATGTTAGACAATATGTATTTGTGCATAGGTGCATAAGGATGGTATGTATCTCTAGAATTTAGATTGCATAGGTAACATGTAGTTCACAGTCATCTAGTTAGAGTAATATGATGACTCTGTGCATATTGGTATTTAATTCTGGAAGTTGATGTTTCCAAAGTTGTTTTTTTTTAATCTGGAAAGTAGTAAAGACATACATATATGCGTGGATGCATCTAAAGGTAGAAGAATACATAGAAACATAGTTACATGGATAGATAGATAGATGCATAGCAGGATACATAAATGCTTAAATATACATGTATGGAAATATCCATGGATTGCATATGAAGTTGCATAGATACTTATATCCATGGCTACATGTGCACATAGATACATGTATTGCAGTACACATGGATGCATGTAGAAGTGTTACTGCAAGCAAGATGCATGGTTGCATGCGAGGCTTGTAAAGTTTATATTTTTTTTATTACTGCAAAGCGGTCTCATAAAGAGAGGTTTGGAACGAAAATTATGTCAACATGTGTGGTAATGAGAGTTTCCTCCTTGAACCTTGTTATATATTGAAAGAGTAACTAGCAATGCAAACAGCGGTCCCTATAGCCAGATGCCATTGAATGCATTGAGCTTGCACCAGTGCACTATGTACCTTCATCCACTAGTTTGAATGAAAGTATGCATATGGATTCAGAATCAAAAGCTCTCATGTTAACGTGTGCGATAATGAGAGCTTTTCAACAAAGAGTCGACAGTGTGTTGCTTTGAGCTTTGCCTTTGTCATGAAAGCATAAAGGATAGAGGGATTGTGTTAAAAGTCGTGGTTGTTGTCATCGTAGGCATAAATGCAAAGAATGGGAGCATAAAGAATACAGTACAAACCTTTTACCTGTCGGCAAGCATAAAAATTCTGTTGGATGTCGTCGTTACTATTTTTGTATGTTGGGGTTATAAAAAACTATGTCAAAAATGTTGTCGAGTCCAACTAAAAAACGTATTCTAAATTTGCATATGCATTTGCCCGGAATGCTTTTAACCGGCAGCATTGGCCAATCACATTTTGCCATTGAACATATTACTTTTTTTTTTTGGTACAGTTTGCATTTGGAGAGCTATTTTATATATTGGAAAATTAGCATTTATCTTTTTTTCTATTCGTCCGAGTAGCTTTATAAATCATTTTCGTTTTAAAAATTCGGGAAAATGCAAACGCATAAATTGATTAGATAAATTTAAGCAAAGGCATAGTTTAAAAGTTGGCGGCTAGAGGCACGTAATCCATGAATGCAGATTAAATGCATTAAAATATCAGGAAAATGTAAGCGCAATGCATGAATGCAAAGTAAATGCATTAAATGACATCTGGCTAGAGGTGAATGCGCTGGTGTTGCTTGGTGAACATGGATGGACAGGGTACTTTGGCCATTTAATATAGAGTTAAGCTACTTGGTATGCATTTTTATTACTTTGTGTGTGTTGTTTTTGTGTTCTGCAAGCTTGTGCTCTGAAAACCTAGAATTTGCAATTGCTTTGAGCTTTCATGCTATGATGAAAGCATACAGGATAAAGGAATTTTGTGACCTGTTATGGTTAATGTGCTCATAGGCACATATGCAAAATATGGAAACCAATAGAGGGGAAGCGAATTGTTCAAAAAAACTTGTCAAAGCAATGTAGTCAAAGAAATTGATTAAATAAATTTAAGCAAAGGCATAGTTTAAAAGGTAACGGCTAGAGGTACGTAGTCCATGAATGCAGATTAAATGCATTAAAATATCAGGAAACTGCGAGCGCATAAATTGATCAATTAAAATTAAGCAAAGGCATAGTTTATCAAACTGGTGGGTAGACGTACGTGATACATGTATTTAAATTAAATGCATTGAATGGCATCTGGCTCAAGGTGAAGGCAGTGAAATCGCTTGGAGGCCATGTGTGTCCAGGGTACTTTGGCCAGGGTACAATGTTGTAGGCATCACATGAACAATAGAACTATTCAACAGTAAACACTAGCCTTGTAATAATTATTGGAAAAGCTGTAAATGCCATAGATGGAAATAATATGAATAAAATTCTAGTTTCTGGTATTCTTGAAATGCAATGAAAAAACTGCTATAAAGGCATAAGACAAGGTTGTGTAACATATTGCCATTCCTGTATCTAGTTTCTTTGAACATGAATGCTTTATACACTTGATTGCAATAGTAACATGTCTACGAAAATTGGACAATAGAGATCATAAATCAGTAGTGTTTAGTGTCAGTATATATGTATCCTAATACACATAAGCTTATCTGGCATTCACGAAAAAGAGTTACTATGTACAATGAAACAGTTAATTAGTGTTAATTAGTGTTACTATATGCATTATCCTTATAACATAATAAATTGGTACAAGGCTAGAGTGGCAGATCCATAAACACATGGACGCATGTATACGCAGTTGCATACAGGGATACGTAGAAGCTTAAATGAATACATGGACACATGAACATGTGCGTATGTGCATATGGACATATAAGCATATATACATGTGAATACGCATATATGCAGTGAAAGCAACAAATGGATTTGTGTATACAGGAGTGTACACATTAGAATACATGATGGAAAAGCGACTATAAAGTACAATGCATAGAAGCAGGGGCGAGACTTGGTTGCAGTAACAACAAAAAATGGAAAAAAGCCAAAGGAAAATAACCATTTACTGTCTCAAGTAACTTGTTAATGGGTCTAGAGTGTGCAAAAATAACAACTTCTAACTGGTCACCATAAATTCTTGAAAGCGTAAGAATCATAAAGCAAATTTTGGAAAAGCTAGGAAGTACAGAATGCAAAAGGGAACATTTAAACTATATAGTTTGAATGGCATTATACATGGAGAGATAATAATTATTGAACATATATGTCAGATGTACATAGAGAACCATTGTCTTCATAGGTGCAAAAACAAAATCAAAGTTTCAGACGTCCATATTCTAGAATACTTTAACATAGTAACCTGTAGAAGTGTCTAAATGTATAATAGCAATAAAGTATTTTTAAACCAAAGATGTCTGTAACATGTGAGAACCAGTGAAATGTCTTAGAGCATGGAAAGGTGAAAAAGTAAAAGTCTGAACAATATAAATCTCTGCTCCTCTATTCCTAGTTTCCTGTAAAGCCAACAAAATCCTATGTATTAGAAACATAGTTTGTATGAATAATGATTTGAGGTATTGGTTCAAAAGAAAAAAAAGTTCACATATGTACGACTTTATTACCTTCTGGTGATGTTTCTTGTCTATTTGTCAATGCAAATGGCTTCAACAATGGCATTGTTTTGGTCAAGGCTAAAATGTCCTTCAGCAGTGAAGTCCCGTAGGATGAATATCACTGCTGACTTGTCCTTAATGTAGTCTTCATAGTTGAGCTTTTGCAGTGTGGGCAACAGACGGTGCATGGTGGCCTGGTCAATTGTCGACTGAATTGTTTGATTGTCATAAGTTGTTATGGTGGTTTTAAGCTGTAAACAGAATGTATAATTAACTTGTTGGTTGCACTGTTTGCAGTGAGCAGTTTTTTCTTGGAGTGTGCCATAAGTAGTAAATTTGAATTTGCACTTTGGGCAACATGCATGAAATGGATTGGAAAATGCATTTGCTGCTTTTAGAGTGCCTGAAACCTATAGAATATGGTTCAAAATTGTTAGAGAAGACAAAAATACAAGTTTGGATGAACTAGATTTTTTTTAAAAAGAATGTTGTTACCTTGAAAGTTGAATGTAGTAGGCTGTTGAGTTTTTCCAAGCTTCTTTTGTCATTCAAGGTACAGATGAATGTTGATTTACATGTGTGAAATGTGTTCCTTTGATCTGTTTTTCTTACAACATTCTTGAAAAGCATTGCAGGTGTTTTATTTGTATGCAACTGGTCTTCGAGTGCAAAGTACTGCTGCTCATATGTTGACCGTAATAGCAACTGCAATTCAATGAGACGATTAGATTTTGTTCCGGAAATTGTTATAGAGACGATTGCAGAACATTTAAAGCTTGAAACTGAAAGAAGAGGTAAAAAGTTCTCTAGACTGAAATACCTGTGCCCTGTCTATGTCAGTGTGGCCATCTTTGATGTCAATTGCAAATTGGGTACCCATTTTTCTGGCACCAACTACCAGTGCAGCTATTGTGCCAGCTGGGTACTCATTTACAGTTGTTAGCAATTGGCTGATAGTTGCACTTGGGATGAATTTGTACTCTTGACAGAGGCGCGGGATGTTTTCAGTGCTGCTTATGGCTGTTAAAATCAAAATGCAATCACAGTCACCTCTGTCATAATCTGTCCTAGGTGCAACTTGGAAATCTGATATTGAAATAGCTGACCCTGGGACTATTTTAGGCTCATGTTGATAGACGAGGTCTCCACTAACATTCAACGTGATTGTCATTTCTGCTTTGTGATCTGTCAGATCAGCACGTAGCATTTCCCGTGTTTTGTTGGCCTTATCCAATGTTGCTTTGTAGACAACAAGGACATCACCCTGGAAGGTGTCTCCAGCTCTTCTTGCATTTAGCTGTTCAATTGAAACAATTCTAGGTTTCTTGACTCTTGTCCTACAAGGAACAAGGATAGGGTCAGTAAAATGCTAATTTTATATTAGCAGCTTGGGCAGCTGGCAGTACACTGCAGAACGAAGTACTATACCGTTGTGCTGATTCTTCTTGTGTAATTTGCACCTGTTTGGCTTGTCTTTTTGATACATCTTTTGGTGTTCTGCAAAGAATTGGAACAATGTTATTTGAATATTTGTGATTTGGGCGAATGAGTATGAAGGAATAATACTATGGGCACTTTACCGTTGTACTGAGTCTTCTTGTGTGGTTTGTATTTGCTTTGCCTGCCTTTTAGTTTCATCCATAGATCTCCTGCAAATAATGGATATAGTATTGGAAAAGACATTGCAGTGCATAAAGGTGATATAAGGCTATAAGTTCTATAAAGTTGAATTTGTCTATTGTGCAACATGCAATTTTAGGAAAATTGGATTGTGATCAGTCCAATATGCTTTTGATATATAGGTAGAGCATATATTTGTAGCTGTGTTGGACCAAACGTGATCAATGACTGAATTGCCTATGTTGTGTTGTTGGTTCAACATAAATTGTATGTTGTTGTGTTGCATATAACTGTGAAGCATTTTTTTGTCTCTGTTTTCTATAGACATGTCAACATTAAAATCGCCTAAAATGTACAACATGTTTTCTGAATTTGTGGACCCAATAATTGTTTGCAACATTGCAATTACTTCATCTATGGCAGTTGCAGGTCTTGCATAAATATTACAAACATTGAGTTCATTGTTAGATAGCATTATTGTTAATGTGATAGCTTCAATATTTGAAGTTCCATGTTGTGCTGTTTTTGACAAGAGCAAATGTTTCCTGGTTAAAGTTGCTATGCCATGTATGTTATGTACAGAGAAGCTATCAAAATTCTGCAGCAAGGTATTTAGCTCAAAGGGATGCATATGTGTTTCTTGAAGACACAAGATATCAGATTGCATTATGCCATAGTCATTGACAATGTCTTCTGCATGTGCTCTTAAGCTGCGAGTGTTCAATGTACACAGGAGCAAATGATTTGTTTTTTGAACATGTGTCTAGATTATCAAGTTGCCATTGTGCACATGTCTGAAGACGAGACATTTCTAGTTGTATTTTGTCTTTAATTTTGAAGTTTTTTGCAGTTAAAGGTTGTAACAGGAACAATGATTCTACTGATTTTGTTCGTGACAGAGCTGTATAGGTTAGTCCATGCTGTCTAATGCCTGTGGGATCAAAAGCCAAGGCTTCCATTGTTAATCCTTGGGATCGATGTATGGTTCGTGCACATGCTACTTGTACTGGGAATTGTTTCCTAGTTGTAATTTTCTTGTTTATTGTTATTTTCTGGATTGGCCTAGCAATGCGTTCTATAGGCACCCAGTCTTTGTCAATGATAGTAGAATAGCAATGTGCTAGTTTTGTGCGCTGGTGATGTCCAATTGATGGGTCATTAAATTTAATCCAAACAATATCAATATTGTTTTGTGATGTATATGCTTTAAAAATTCCATCTGAACCATTGACGAGGCCATCTTGAACATTGTAATTGCCTGCATAAAGCTCAACAAGAATGTTTGGTTTCAAGCATATTTGTGATGGAAGTGTTGTTGTGTGACTGTACACTCGTATTGCATTAAGGTCCTCGTTAACTTCATCGATCGCATCTAGCACAATCATTTGGGTTGGAATGATTGATAGCATTTTGTTGTTATGTGCTTGAACGTCTACTCTCCTATAGAAAAGGTGCGGAAGCAATGGATCTAATGGTACAGGACGAAAGCAAATTTTGTTGATATAGTCTATGTCATGAGTTGTCTGAATGCCTACTCGTAGTCTATTAAGAATTGAAATAAATATTTCATCTTTTTGTCTCATGGTAGTCACCAATGAATAGCATTTTATGTGGTCTTTCCAGAAACTATAAGGCATTAATTCAATTGGAGTAGGCCTATTATCAAAAACCACAGAATCAAGGACAGGTTGTGCCTGGTAAAGGTCACCACAAAATATGGTATCAAGGTTCCCAAAGTATGTTGTAGGCATTTGCATTATGTCCCGTAGTCTTCTATCAATATACCGTAGAAATGTTGAGCCAACTAATGATATCTCGTCTATAAGAAGTATGCGCAATTGATCATAGTGCTTTGACATAGTGTCAAGTACTTCAGTGTTCAGGGGCAGGAATTCTGACGTATTAAAAGGTATGTGAAATGCTGAATGCAATGTGAATCCCCCTATGTTATATGCTGCTTTACCTGTATATGCAGTTAATAAGCCCTTGGGTTTGTCTGGATTATTGTCAACATAATTGCTATACATGCGAATGAGAGCTTGGTAGATGGCTTTTGCTGTAAAAGTCTTCCCTGTTCCAGCTCCTCCAGTCAAAAACAAGTGCAATGGCTTTTGTGGATTTTTCATCTTTTTTATGAGAACATCGTTAACAATTGCTTGTTGTTCTTTATTTAACATTCGTCTTAACTTGTAGTATTCATTGTTATCTATAATCTGTGGGTGCTTTGCAATTTGAAATCCATTGGAGTATGTGGTATTTGGGTTAGAATGGCCTATGTTTGGAAGGTCTGTTTGAATGTCATATAGTTCTTTCTGGGAAAGCTTTGCTTGCATTGGCAGGTCAATAAGCTTTTCATCTTCAAGAGACTGAAGATCATTTATAGCTTTGTCAATGTCACCCCATGCGGAGTTTGGGCTGTGGACAAACTTTGCACTGTTTGTTTGAATGGTTTGTCCATGATACATGTATGCATGTTCCCAACAATCAAAGTTTTGTTTTAGTGTATGCTCATTAATGGTAAATGGAACATAGAGAACCAATTGCTCTCTACAATGATTCTCTAAATCAAAGTGTTTGTTGAAATTGATAAACCGTATAACATTGGGTTTGGCCTTTGGTTCAATTTTAGCACCGTATTTGTTGTATCTTGAAACAAATTCTGCAAGACATATGTCCACCATTGTTTCAGGGCATTTTAAATAGTAGTCTATAATAGATTTTGCAAGAACGTTTTCTGATTCATCTGGCTCATTGCTCAATTGTTTAACAGATTTGAGTATAAATGTACGATCATTGTCAGATCGCGTATCAATGAATATACATTTTCTTGAACTGTAATTTAATGGCAATGACAGAACAATATGTGCAGCTTGCTGTGATGACATTTGCTGCAAGTTAAGCATGGCATTTCCAAGTTTACTCACCATTCGTATTGCATCAATATTGTCTTGCTTGTGGTCTGTACGTATTCTTTTGAATGCATATGTCATTGACTTGTCTACTTTTGCAATATATGAGCTACAGTACATAGCAGCAGCATATGCATTTAGGACAAATTGTGCATCTGTATTAGCCTTCCAAAGTTCTGGAATCTTCCTTGAAAAACTATTGTTCCATATTTGTGATGGTTTTCTTTGTAAGAAAAGCGTGGGCTTGTTTAATGTTGAGCTCAAAGCTTCAATGTATTCATTGTCACTTAAGTTTAATTCTTTTAAGAACATTTGAAAAGTGAAAGTTTCGTCATAGTTTGCTTTTTGGAGTTTTGAGAAGATATAAGTGGCATTTGTAGTTATCGCTTCAGTCTTTTGGACTATTGGTAAAAGTATAGTTGACTTTTGCATTGGTGGGAAAGGAAAATTGTACCTACAAAGTTTATTTCTTGATCTCTTGCATTTCTTTGTATGATGGTGTTTGTGTAACATTGCCAAAGCAGGTTCCAAATTTTGAGTGTCGCAGGTAATATACTTATCAACAAAAGCTATGACGTCTGTGCTGTTATTTTCTGTGTAGATTGGTGCATTTTTAACCCATATGAGAAAATGATCATGTTCATTTCCTCGATTTTGGAACTCAGTGACTGAGAAGTAATCAATAACATTTCCAAAGAAAGAGTCATCTGTAAGTATCAATTTTTTAATTGCATTGATTCTATGTTTATAGTAACGTGCACAAGTGATAGGATCTTTCTTGATTAGTTCAAATTTGTCAATGTGTGTTGGGTGATTAGATTCTTGATGGTTTTGTGCTAATTGGTGTAGATTGTGCAGCTCTTGTAATGTTTGAATTAGTGGATCCCAATTTTGCTCAGCACTAGAGAAAGTGATGAAAAATGTCGGTGGTCCTAGTTGTCAAATCATAGCAAATACATTTTTCTTAAGTTGTTGTGAATAGTCTGGAGAGATTCTTATTCTTTTGAAATCAACGTATCCAATATCTGATTTAAGAATTTTTTCTAGGTTTGGTTTGTTTTTAACGTCTTTCGCAAATAGCTTCCACCCTTTTAACTGGCCCTTGCGGATTCTTATTGTCATTGTGGACAGTACTTGTTGTATTAGAACCTTTATAGCTTTGAAAAAAATGTTTGTTGTATGATATGCAAATTGTCTTTGTGACTGTAAGAGCTCCCAGCGTACTATTTTCTGATACGTAAAGTTTTTTACAATGTCATTATCACGCGGCTTGCCAAAGAATAAAGTTGGGAAATTCATTTCTTCAGCATAAATGTCCTTAAATATTCCAATTGGATACTTGTGCTCTGCAGGTGCAATTTCAATAATCTTGTCCTCCATGTTATGGATACTTCTAGACTCAGTGAATCCATGTATCAATGTTTCTGATGGGTTTTCATTTTCCATTTCACTGTCTGATTCTGTTTCACTTGTATTTTGTGGACTATTGGCTTCGTTTTCCTTAGTGCATTGGAGAACTTCTTGCCAATCTTGGTTTATGTGGACTTTGTGCATTTTGTATAATGGTGTCCTTGTTAATTGAGTCAAAGCTTGCATGATGACATTTGGGCGCACCATGCCTTTTTGAAATGCATTTTTGTATTTTAAGCGTCTTTTCAATGAAACAACAATTGTTTGTGTGTTGTTAATTGATTGTGGTAATGCTCTTTGTACAATGTTCATGTCAACAGGGACATTTATAATAGAACCTGTCAGGCCTATTTGAGACCTTTTGAACCCTAGTTCCCAAATCTGTGCAAATGCAATTCTAAGTGAGACAAGTCGTTCTTCTAGAGGAGTTAAGATTTGCACATAGCACAATGGTCTGTTAGTTCTTATTTTCTGTGGCGTAGCATACTTTGGAATAGTGGACTGTTTCAATGCAAAGTAGCATACATTGCATATGAGATCTGTGAATGGTAAGGAATCTGATTGTACTAGTTCACAGTATAGTTGTTTTTGTTTTTCTTTGAAAACCCTGATGTCCTTGTTGAAACAGAGCACTTGGCAAATTGCACATGAGTGTTTTGGTGTATCTTGTATTGCTGTTTTATAAATTTCTATTGGTGTCAATGTTTTTTTTTTCTTTGGGCTGCTAGGTACACTTTTTTTTGTTTTTCTTTTCTAATCAAGTTCTTCAGGTGATTAAGTCTTATTGTTGATTTATGTTTAAAATTGTTTGCTATGACAAATGGCATCAAATTTTCCTTGTTTTTAGGCAAAGCATGTGGCTTGGTCAAGTAAGTATTTTTGTATTGTGGACGATTTCTGATCAACTTTTTAAGTTGGAGTAAGCTTGTTGAGCATAGGCGAGTTAGATTTTGGGCTTTGATACTTAGAAGCGGCTCAAAATGTCCAGCCAAAGGGTTTGTATCATGGAACAGTATAGAGACTGATTTTGTATATCCAGAATCATTGAAATCTAAGTACTTTCTTGATGTTGTCAATGACCAGAGGCTTATTTGTATTTTTAACCATTTGGATATCCAGTGAATGCAAAACAAGTCACCCCACAATCCACGTTCGCCATGGTCTATGCATAAGCTTGCAGACAATCGCATCCTGCGGAAGTATGTTTCTTGATCATGTACTTTGTGCAATGTATATAGAGTACTAGGATTTAGTTCATTGTTATATGATTTAATTGCTTCTTTGTCCTTTTTTTGAAAGCAAGCCAGGAAATAATCTATAGCTCCATTGCGTAATTGAGTTGAGGTGTACTGGTTGTTAAGTAGCACTTGAAGCGAATCAAACAAACAATCACCAACATTGTATGCAAATGTGCTTAATCTACAAAGGCCTTCAGCTCTAAGGACATTGTCAATGTTTGATATTTGAGGATACTTTGGGCACAATTTTTTATTTCATGTGAACTTATGGGCTGTTTTGAACTTATGTTTTGTGTTTCAATTTCTAACAATGGTTCAAAGTGTCCACTTAAAGAATTCATGTCATGAAATAGTATAGAGACTGATTCTGTGTAGTCAGAACTATTGAACTGTAAGTACCTTCTTGCTGTTGTTCTTGACCAAAGGGAGATTTGTATATTCAACCATTTGGATATCCAGTGAATGCAAAATAGGTCACCCCACAATCCACTTTCTGTGCAATCAGCTTGTGGTTGTGCAGATAACCGCATTCTGCGGAAGTATGTTTGTGGATCATGTACTTTGTGCAATGTATATAGAGTATCAGGGTCTAGTTCATAGTTGTATGATTTTATTGCTTCTTTGTCCTTATTTTTAAGGCAATTCAAGAAGTAATCTATAGCTCTATTTCGTAATTGAATTGATGTGTAATGATTGTTAAGCAATAGTTGTAACGAGTCAAACAAACAATCACCAACATTGTATGCAAAAGTACTCAATCTACAAAGTCCCTCGCTCTTAAGCACGTAGTCAATGTTTGATATTTGGGGGCGCTTAGTTAATTCATAAGTGTCAACGTCTATCATTTTCTTTGTTTTTCGTGTAACCTAATGTGTTTGGGTATAGCAAATGCTGAGTATGAATAGCATTTAACACTAGTATCTAGATTACAAAATCTTAAATTGTTAACATTGTCGCTTATGTGCTTTCACTCAATAGCACTCGATAGTATGAATCATGTTGTCGAGGATCTTGGAAGTTAATAATCTCTATATATGTTGGAAAATGGATCTTGAGTAGTAGCAGAAGCTTACGTAACATACCACACAACAAACAATTTAATAGAAGCACAAGGGGAAAATAGTATTAATTCTTCAACCTGACCTTGTTATCCATTGTCCCCCAGTAGGGTTGTATGTACTTATTCCTGTTACATTGCCAAAGTGGATAAATGAGTACAATGCATGATGTATACTTTTAGTGCCACAAACACAAAACAATATTTTCAGGTAGCTTTGTCTACATGCAACAATTGGTTGACAAGAATCTTTTTTGCTCATATTGTCAATCTCAGTCTATGGTATTTAAATGTTTTGTGTTATTGGATTCCTTTGTTGCTATGTACTTCTAAGCGACTGATTTTTTTTTCAAAGAACAAATGATTTTAAGAGCTATTCAGATATGCATGAATTAAGTGGCATGTAGAGAATAGTTTGACATATCTTTTCTGTTTATAGAAAGTCAGGGAAATGCAAAAGCATTGTTTGATCAAAGAAGATCTATGGCTTTTCTTATTTTTGGGAATAGCTTTTAAGATCAGTTGTGTATAGACAATTTGAGGGAAATGCAAAGACATAGGTTCATTGAGCAAAAGTGAAGGCATGGATTGATTAAATAAATTTAAAAAGAGATTGAAACTCAGAAGTGCAGCCACACAGTGCATACATGTAAAGCAAATGCATTAAATAGCATGTGGGTCGATGAGAAACTGCTGCAATGGCCTGGTGCACATGTATAGCCAAGCTGCTTTGTCCATTAGCTATAGACTTAAGTCAGCTGTTAAGCATGACTATTACTTTGTGCATATTGTTTTTCTATTCTAGAAGTCTCTGTTCTGGGAGAGTTTATAGCGAGTAAGCAGACTTTGTTATAGTTACAATATCTAGAACCAGAAATGAGTTACTTGAGGGAATAAATAGCTTCTTTCCTCAGTTTCCTTTTACTATAGAGGTTTAAAGCACATAGTGAGATTGGCAATGTGAGAAAAAAAAAAACTGTGCTTAATGCCATTTTGCATGTAAGCAAGACCATGGGAAAATATTGCATCATGTCTATGAGTGACGTAGTACATCATTCATTGTACTCATGTGCCATGTCAGCTTTTGAAATTAACTTTGCAGGCTTTTATTTGTAAAATAGGAAGATTAAACATACGTTAACTTGTAAACTGCATAGCAACTTGCTACAGCTATAAACAGTCCTATGAAAAAATTGCCTTAAATGCATATAGGTAAAAACCAGCTGGCATAAAACAAAGACTTATGGCTCTAAACGCTATTTGAAACTGCAAACAGGGTTTAAAAATTATATGCTAGCAGTTCATTCTATTCTATGGATATTGTATAGAGGAAGTATAACATACTAACACATAAGCAAAACCTTTTCTATTGCTCGAAGACAAATTACTATTGCAATTGTGGAAAATGCATTTTTCTGTTTGCATATATGGAAACAGCCCTCTAAATCATTTATGTTCAAAGAAATGAGGAATACAAGATGACAAAATGAATACATGGAAAAGAACTTTATGCAGTTATTATATTGAAGAATTTCAATTGCATTTCAAGAAAAGCAAAAAGACAAATTGGAAAATTGACCTTGTAATCTGCTATCGAATGATCAAGTATACTTGTACAAATGTACAAATTGTGATAGGGACAAGCAATCTTTCCTAGTGTAGTTTGTGCATATTTGTTTATATACAGTTGAAAGCATTGAACCCTGTCACAAGGACAAATTAGACAAATGAGTACAGTGAGTGGCATATGCTATGTTATTCATAAAAAGAAAACAAAATTCTTATGTAGATTCATTTGAATTTTTATTAATTTTTAAATACTTGTTGCTATTTGTGTACCCTATAATATAGAACATTTTTTTTTGCATATGCATGCACCAGGGTAATTCTATTATTGCAATGGTGGCATAAGCTCTTTAGGAGCAATCAATGGAATAGATCCCATATTTGCTTAAGCACCTAAAAAAAGTGTAAATAGGCCACAACAACTAATCAATCCTAAGGCAAAAAACAACAGAGACTTGTGCTAGCACTGTTAAGTTATGGTAGAAACAATTTCTAGCTATTGTTTAATTCCAAACTAGCTATCACTTAATAGTGAAAGCAATGTAAATATTGATTTTCTAACTTAATGGGGTCATTTCATTTCCATATGCATAAGTTTATTTTGCACCATTTTGTAGCACTTACTATTACTTGTGCAATGAAGCCACATGCAAGTAGAATTCATAACTCATGGCATTTAGATACACCCAAGGAGAAATACAAATCAAGGTTGTTAGCATCCTGATAAGAAAGATGATGAGATACATCCAATTAATGTATGCCACAACATGTTATTCAATGAAGATGATTTGGATAGAAATGTTACAAATCAGAATCCTTATTGGTGTCTGAGTAATCCTCTTTTTCAAGACTTTTCAAGGAAATTGCATGCCAATACTATCAGTGAATAAGTGGAATTAGATCTTGTAATTGACTTTGTTTGATTGGTCAAATGTGTACAAGGATAGTTATAATTATTTCTTTGTTTTAACTGTTATGTATATAAATACTATTCAACAGTTATGTAATTAATTAGATATGAAATGACAAAAGGAAAAAGAAAATAAATTAATTAAGATAATTTGATTCATTAATTAATAAAGTGAATTATCGTGTAAAAGTAAAAAAATTAGAAGTTGCAAAAAAATCCTCTTTGCTTTATGCTTTAATGACAATGAGGGAGATGAAAGCAATTGTGGAGTTTAAGCTTATATCTGTAAATTGCATTTGCCTGACAGTTTGTAAAGTGCTTTTAACATATTGTCCTCATATTGTTTATAAGGTCCTATTATGGGACATGCTAACAGAACAGTGGCTCTAAAACGTGAACTATGGAACAGTTTTGCAGTAATTGAATATATGCAGTCTTTAGAGAGCTCATAAGCGCCAAGTTATTGTTAAGATGTCACATTCTACGTTGGACAAAAGACAATTGCTTGCCCAAGGGACTTGACTCTGAAGAATAGCACAGGCTGAGCACTATGAAACCCAATGTGCTTATGGACATTAAAATAAAAGAAAACTGATGAGAGAAACTATTTATTGCCTGGAGTAGCTTGTCTGCAAGTGTCCTTTTTTGGAATCATGACAACCTTTGCCCTGTCACTGTAAACTGTTGTGTAGAAAAGACATATCGACACACACATATATGTATACATATGTATATATATGTACAGATACATCCATGTAAAGACAAATTAATGCATCTATGGACATAAACATATATGCATCCATATGATTACATGCATATAGACATAAATGCACCTATACACACATACATATATGCATAAATACATATATGCATAGATATATCTGGAGTCAAATGCATGCATGCATACATGCATCTACAGAGGTCTACATAGATATGCACATAGGTGAATGCATATGCACATAGAAACATGCATACATATATACATGCACTGACACATTAAGCGGAAAGCGATTGTGATCGTGAACTAAAGCACTATGAAACACAGCCCCACGATGCACTTGAATAGCAAGGAACTGTGGAGAGTAACAAACTATCATTTCAGCCATAACATTTCTTGCTTAGTGGCTACAAGCTCTTCCTCAGAAGTACAGCTTACAAAACACAAAAAAACAACACACGCAAAGTAATGGAAATGCATACCAAGTAACTCAACTCTATATTAAATGACCAAAGTACCCTGGCCACGCGTGGCCTCCAAGCGACTCCACCGCCTTCACCTCGAGCCAAATGCCATTCAATGCATTTAATTTTTTTTCATGCATCACGTACGTCTACCCGCCAGTTTGATAAACTATGCCTCTACTTAATTTTAATTAATCAATTTATGCACTCGCTGTTTCTTGATATTTTAATGCATTTAATCTGCATTCATGGATTACGTACCTCTAGCCGCCACCTTTTAAACTATGCATTTGCTTAAATTTATTTAATCAATTTATGCATTCGCATTTTCCCGAATTTTTAAAACGAAAATGATTTATAAAGCTACTTGGACGAATAGAAAAATAGAGAAATGCTAATTTTCCAATATATAAAATAGCTCTCAAAATTCAAGCTATACCAAAAAAAAAGCAATATGTTAAATGGCGAAATGTGATTGGTTCATGCTGCTGGTTAAATGCATTCCGGGCGAATGCATAAGTATTCCTGCCTACCAGCAGGAAACTTATCCAAGTGAGTGCTATTAGGTTTGTTATCTTCAATTTCAAACTCCTTTGACGTTAATGCATTTTCTTTGGTAGTAGAATATGGAGTTTGCTTTTTTAAATGGGAGGCTGGAAGAAAATGACATATACAAATAAATTTAGGCAAAGACATAGGCTAGAAAACTGATAGCTTTTATCAATAGAAAGGAGACGTTTACAGTGACAGAGCAGAAGCTCTTGTGCTCATTGAAGGAACACCAAGAGACAAGCTACTCAAGGCAACAAATGGCTATTTTTATCTATTTTGCTTCATTATATCCCAAAAATGCAAGTTGGGTTTCACAATGCATGAAAACACATTTGTGCAAACAACTGCCAAAATTATAATTGCAATGGATGACAATGATAGTGTAATGGATACTAATAGTTCAAACATCAAAATACACCAGCTAGTTTTTTTTTAGATTCAGTGCAAACAAGTATCAATTGGAAACAGATTAACCTTACAGTCTATTTATCATAGGTTCATGAATTCCAAATGCACAAGTGCAAACATGGTTCTCCACAGGCTTTTGCAATGCATTTTAACTATATTGCTGTTTTGCATCGAGCTTAAAGAACCACTGCAATTATGGTTTCGAAACATATTTAAATCAATGGATGTAAGTCAAGAAAGGTTCCTAGTTACACTTAATACTTGAATCATGAAGCATCATTGCTTCAAGCTAGAGCAAAAGTGCAGAGAGGGACACATAAGCAAATTCAACAATGACACCATCAAACAAGGATTTGTTTGCTATCACTATGACTAACTATTGAACTCGATTGACTCATCAGTCAAACAGCTTTATTCATTACTGACCTAACTTGTTTCAAAGCTATCTTGTTAAACTGATTAGTTAATTTCATTAATGAGTAAAAGATAGAATTGACTTAAGTTGCAGAAGCTAATTGTAAGATTGACTTGTTCGTTAATTGACTTTGATTAATGGTTCAGGGACAGATGAGACAAATTAAATTCGCATCAGCAAAATGTGAGATGGACTTATTGGCTCTTACGCCACATATACTATGACATTTCAGCTTTCATGAAATAATACCGAAAGCAATAGAATAAGCAGATGGCTTTAACATACACGAAGAGATACAATTAATATGGACAGCTATAAGCTGTTGAATATTTGTAGCATAAGGAACTGAAAAGAAGATGTTGCCAAAGATTTTGCAATTTCGGTTTATAATTGCATTTGCTTCCTTGTCTATAAAGCCTTTTCAAGAAGTTCCTTTTTTTTTTTGCATACGAATGGCCATGATTGGTTTAATTGATTTGGTGTACAAAGATGTTTTATAATTAACTATAATTAACTTTTCATCTAAGCTTTTACGTATCCCTGTATGCAACTGCGTATACATGCGTCCATGTATTTTTTGGATATGCCACTATAGCCTTGTACCAATTTACTTTGTTATATGGCTATCGCATATAGTAACACTAATAAGCTCTTTTAGTGTACATAGCAACTATTTTCATAAATGCTAGGTTGAGCTTATATGTATCAGGATACATATATACTCACGCTAAAAACTACTGAATTATGGTCTCTATTTTCCCATTTTCGTAGACATGTTACTATTGCAATTAAATGTGTAAAGCATTTGTGTCCAAAGAAATTAGATAAACGAATGGCAATATGTTACACAACCTTGTCTTATGTTTTCATAGTAGTTTTTTCATTGCATTTCAAGTAAACCAGAAACCAGAATTTTATTCATATTATTTCATCCATGGCATTTACAGCCTTTCCAATAATTGGCTATGACCAATCATGGAACACAATTAATTCACCAGCAAACTAGATTGATTGCTCACTGAATTAACTTGTTTGAAAGCTATCATGTTAAGCCAACTAGCTAATTTGCCACATTCAGTATGACATTTGAGTTTCAAATAAGTCCTATGCACACAAATCTGTTATCATGCTAAAGCCATGTAAACGTAGATGTTCCAATTCCATGGGACCATTTTATTTCCATTTGTCCAAGTTCATTTCATTCCATTATCAAGAACCAATAATTAAATGTTTACACCAGGTACATGCAACTAGAAAATGCAAGCAGGGTTTCAACAATGAGATCATCTAACAAGCATTTGTTTGCTATCACTATGATTAATGATAGAATTGACTTAATTTGCATGAGTCAAGTGCAAGATTGACTTGTTTGTTAATTGACTTTGATTAATGGTACGGAGACAAATGAGACAAATTAAATTGTCACCAGCACAATGTAAAACAGACTTATTAGCTGCCACGCCACATATACTATGACACTTGAGCTTTCATGAAATCACCTCACACCAGCTCCATCAAACC